>VMDR010001924.1:0-106772 GCA_007922815.1 Macrotus californicus
TACTTTTTTCGAAAAACCAGTTTTTTGCTTCTTTTTATTATTTATTGTTTTTGTTAATTTTACTCTTTTCTTCATTATTTCCTTTTTTCTGTTTCAATTATATTTACCCATTGCTCTTTCATAAATTCTTGAGTTAGACTCTTCATAGGTTTTAGCATCACTGGTGATACACAAGGAGATTTTGTAGTCTATGGACTTAAAAAAATCTATACTACTTCCATACCTAATAAAATATGTCTTAAAAAGAAACATAACAACTACCACCTCAAACTTAATAGTCCAAGGATGGCATTGTTTAAGATAAGTCAAGTAATGAGTTAAAAGACAAAGGTGAGCCCTGGCAGGTGTAGCTCAAGGGATTGAGCATGGGCCTGCAAACCAAAGGGTCACTGGTTCAGTTCCCAGTCAGGGCACATGCCTGGGTGGCGGGTCAGGCCCCCAGTAGGGGGCGCATGAGAGGCAACCACACACTGTTGTTTCTCTCCCTCTCTCTCTCCCTCCCTTCCCTTCTCTCTAAAAATAAATAAATAAAATCTTTAAAAAAAAAAGACAAAGGTGAATCAATTTAAATGAAAATGCAAGTAAAGTTATATATTGTTTTATGTTTGATTAAAAACTTGAGATGTGAGATTCTAGATATATACATTGGGCAAAGATTGTTAATTGCATTGTTCAGAAAAAATTTTACCCTCACCTGAGGTTATGCTCATTGATTTTAGAGAGAGAAGAATTGAGGGAGGGAGGGGGAAAGGAAGAAAGAGAGAGAAAGAAACATCAATCTGAGAAAGTTAGACCAGTTACCTTCCACATGCACTCCAAGATCAAACTTGTAACCTAGGTATGTGGCCTGACTGGGAATCAAACCACCAACCTTTTGGTATACAAGATGACTCTCCAACTGAGCCATGTGACCAGGGCTGTTCAAATTTTTTACATGCTACTATTTTTACCTGTTTAATCTATCAGTTTTTTAGAAAGATGTGTTAAAAATCTCCTACTATAAACATATTTGCCTATCACTCCTTATTCTTTAACAATGGTTGCATCATATAGTTTGAATTTGAATTGTTAGGTGTAATTCAACTTCGAGTTATTATATATTCTTCCTGAGTTATTCCTTTAGTAAGTAAAGAATGACTCCTTATCTCAAAATATCTTTCTTTTAGGTCTTTTTTGACTGCCATTAATACGGCGACCCTGGCTTTCTCTTAGCTATTATTTGCTTGATATGTATTTTTCCATCCCTTTATTTTTAACCTTGGTCTGTCATTGTTTTAGTAATCTTTCCATTACATCAGACTGTTCTTTTCCTGGTCCATTCTCCTCCACGGGGTTCTGGAAAGCTAGTGTGTCTACATGACACATATATCCAGATATTCAGATGGAAACAAAAAATCTTTAAGAGAAGTTAGGACGCTCATGAAAGCAAATTGGAGCCCCTGATTTGCATCTGGAGATAGGGAGTGGACGGCATGATCTCTGCAGACTCCTGCCAGCCTAGGGAGTCCATGTACAGCTAGTGCAGAGTGGCCAAACTCTACCCAGGAAGATCCTGGTTTTAAAGCTGATGCCTAAGTAGTTCTTTGTCTTCTGGTATTTATAGCTCTGTGTAGGTGGGGATGCTGCTCCTTGAAACAGACAGAGAACGGCCAAGCCCCAGGGAAACAATGTAAACAATTGTATGGCTGGTCATGTGCTTTCCTCCAGTGGACCCTTAAGAGATTGTTGCCCAAGTCTTTGTTCCTGGTGATTGCGATTAAGGCTGAAGATTTCAGGCAAGAGGGGCCTGCCTCCAAGCCCTGATGGAGCTAGACATCTACTCTTAAAACAGCCTGTGAGTTCTGCCTCCATACTATGTTCTTCATTGAGTAGGCAGAAGTCATTTCCTTTGCTTTGCAGAAACATCCAGGCAACAATGAGGGTCCTGAAGTAGAAAAAACTCTGCCTTCCTGTTTGAGACCCACAGAAGAAAAACATACTGTGCAGGATGGGAAATGCAGGTCTGGAGGAATGCACATGGGGGGTGCCTGCCTTTCAGGGGGAGGAGGGAATGGTGGCTCAGCTCCCTGGAAAAGCTGTACATTAGGGATCAGGGAGGCTGGCCAGCATCAGTCTCCAGTGTGGGACTTAGGAGGAAGTGGACCTGCAGAGAGCAATGGGCACCACAGTTCACGTTTTGCATCAACCTTTTCTTCTGTTTGTAAAAGGTTTCCTCATATGTAAAACAAGAGGAGTACACCATATCTGATTTTCCCAAACTCTGTTCATTTAGTAATGCTTTGACATTTTTTGATGCATCCATGTGCCAACATTATTATTAGCATTTCTCTTCACAGTGACTAAGATTATTTTATTTGTTACTTCTCTTGTTTTAATGAATGCCATTTGTTGACTAATGGGTTTGACGTGATAGTTAATACATTTTTTCTAAGACATTTAATTAAATACACAAGTAGTATACACTTTTGAAGTCCATGTACTTTCTGAAATCTCCTTGTACAATCTGTCATTAGTTATATAATGCATCAATCATGCTTGCATGATTCCATTTTACAGTCTATGTTTCCATGAAATTGGCTTTGAGTCACATCCCTAAAACCCCCAAAACACTAGAGGGATATAGAGGGATGGGATCCAGCATCTAGATGGCCCTTGCTTCTCCAGTTTATCATTTTTGTGTGTTTCCTGCAACCTGTGAGAGCACAGCCTGAGAGAGCCAAAGCTCCCATCAGCACTTCTGATGCAGGTTTCTGGACGACTCATCCAAACTACACAGAAAACCATAACCAAGACAGGTATCTGGTTTGAGGAGTTCAATCTGGTTAAGACATAGGTTTGGAGGCAACATTGATTACTACCAGAGTACATACTAATGCTTGTCCCCCCCTCCCCCAACAAATGGCACTAACCCTGGACACTATTGGATGTTGATATTCAACTAATTAAGTTCACATCTTTTGCCTCCTGAATGCAGCACAGATGTCATTTCTTCCCTTCAGGGAAGGGCACTGTGGGCCTTTTGCTGACTGGTCACTTTCAGGGCTGAGAACATATGTGGCTTCCAGGGCCTCGGTGTATTATTCATGCAAATAAGGCTTTTTGGCAACAACAATAAATCACTCAGGGAGAGCATTCAGAAAGCTGATAGCTATAAATTACCACGGCATAGATCTTTTTTTTTTGGTTGTTAGTTTGATTTGGGGTCCTCCTGTAGAGTTTCACTTGATGCAGGCTATTGGACCTCCCGTTAGGTAATGGGTACCTGAGTGAGAACTCATAAGATGCACAGAAGAAAGAAGAGCGACCTAGGTTTGGGATGCCTGGATTAGAATTAGAATCTAATTCCATGGGACCTTGGAAATACCCCTTATCTTCATGGTCCTGAACTGCACTTCTATACATTGGAATTATGATCCTGCTTTATTAGTCCCATAAGCATGTGCACTTTCTGTTTTATTGTCTGCGTACTGGATACTGCCTAACCACCAGCCCATGATTCCGAGGCCTGATGAAAGGAGATCAAGATCCTACAGAGCCTACCTGTCACAGCTTGATCAATTGAACAAAGACAATGATAAGGGGATTAGTAACGTAACTCCCTGGGTCACCACGGAGGTGGCAGGCTGTCTGCAGGCTGGCTGACAGTGATGCACCTGGTCAGCAGCCGGACAGAGCCTAGGTGCCAAGTCTCCTCAAAGTAGGGTGACCACATAACTCACTAAACAGACAGAGAAAAAGTGTCCCAAAGTGGGACACTTTTGAAAGCAAAAGCAGGCACTACTTATGTGTATAATTATCCCTGGACAGCTGGGGTAAACCTGAGCTGTCCTGGGCAAACCAGGATGGTTGGTCATCCTACACATAAGTTAAAGAAATAGTTGGAGGTCATTTCCCCTCACATTTATGGACATCCCTATGTAGAGTTTGGTAGAAGTGTTAGAAAATTCATGTTACACAGGCCAGATTGTCCTGGACAAATAAGAGGAATGGGACCTACCATCTACAGTGACCTGCTGCCTTAAATTCCTCAGCCTTAGACCTAACACCTTATAAAATACCAACCAACTCCACGTCCCTGGGAACCACACAATGCCTCATAAATGCCCAGAGCTCAGGTCCTGAAAGTCTCCAGTTCTGGTGTCTGAGTCATTTGGATGAGCAAAATTAAATGAATCACAATGGAGCCATCCTCCGAGAGCTCAGATCTCATGAAGCTCCAGATTCACAAGCTTTTCCCAGTGATGAGGACAGAGCTGCCATCAGCAATGGGTGACTCTACAATGCAGGGTTGAGAGTCCAGCTTCAAAGATTGAGACCCCAACCCCAGGGTGTTGCCATCCTTTTAAAGCAGTTGTCAGTTACCCACAAGGCACTTCCTTCAGCTTGAGTCTATGAGGGAAAACACAGAGGACCTCTCATTACAGCCAACTCCCCTGACACAGTATCCATCCAGGGACCTCAGGAATATGTGCCAGACACTGTTATGAGTTCACCAGACTAAAACCTGGATTCCTCTTCTTCCTGAACACTCCATTTCCCAGTCTTGCCTGCAGTCAGATGAGACCATGTGGCTGAGCCTGGCCAATGGAATGTTATCAAGAGTGATTAATGCTGCTTCTAAGACTACCTATAAATCTCTTCTGGTTGATCCTACTTTCTCCCTCCTCCCTCCATCCCTCCATTCCTCACCTTCCAGCCATAAGTGGTGGAGCATGATGAGGCCTAGGGAACAGCAGGGACTGGGTCCCTGAATGACTGCATGGAACAGGGCCTCGGTCATGCCTTCCTCTTTCACCAACTCATTGAGCTATGATGACAGTGAGATATACACTTTATTGTGTGAGACCACGGAGATTTTCTTGTTTGATACAACTCTTTCTTGACTAACACAAGCAATTTTCCAAATTATCGTGTGCCAAAGCCAAAAACAGAACATTCTGATGTCAAATGAAAACAATGTGAGGGTTGCTCACAGTGGTGGGTTCTCAGGATCCCTGTGCTCCTGCGTGAGAGAGAATGGCATGAGTTAAGGGAACTTTGGACCTATTTTCACGCCCACATACCTTCAAAGGAGTCAAGGATTTCCATCCTCCCCAGTTTTCTTAGCTCCATTGCATGGCATGGATTGCAGAGTCTAGGCGGGGAGAGAGTCACTGTGTCAGTTACTCACCCTGATCCAGCAACAGTTCGACTCCCAACCTTCCCACTCTCTGCACAGAAGAATGCCCCCAATGACCTCTTAACACAGTGCGCTGTTTCTCAGCCCTTCCAATGAGGAAGTTCTCCCACTTGTCTGATCTATATTCCTCTCTTGACAGAAAAAGCCCCTTCTCTCATATATCCACAGGAGAATGGTTCTTGACCTCTCACCTCCAGACATTTGCAGTTACCTCTTCCCCCGGATCCCGGGCCAGGCGGCATTTCCATGCTGCCCCTATATCTGCCTGTGGTTCTGAGTCCCAGCCCTCTCCTCCCCCAGTATTCATCTGTGCATCTGGCCAAGAAGCAGTCAAAGCCCTTTGGAGCAGGCATAGAGGGAGCCAGGGAGACAGCTCTGAGCTTTTAGTTACAGCTATTTCCTTGGACATTGCTTTGTTCGTCCAGATGGAGAGCCGGGTAAACAAGAAGTCCCTGTTCTCCATCAGCATGTCAGCGAGCGCCTCATTCTCGGGCATCTGCTGAGCTGGGGGTATGATCTCGTTTACAGTATGGCCTTCCTTAGAGTGCCCGGGATGTGCCTTTGTATAAACACTCGGAGCACTTTCTCCAGGGAGGACACACAGACAAGACAGTGAACGCCTTGCTCCTACTGGCATGGGAACACGAGAAATAGCACTCTGCTTCCCCTGGCTCTCTATCCAGTTACCCCAGCCCTTCAGCTGCCATACTGCCCCCAACTTCAGGGAGACACCCAACTGATTTCATTTCTATTAAGTTTCAAGTGCTTGCCAACTTTTCTGAATCCGTATCCAGCTATTGCCCTCTACATGCTGGCTCTGCCACTTACCAGCTGCGTGACCGTGGACAAGTGACTTGACCTCCATGAGGGTCTGTTTTCGCAAACAAATATTGGAACAGTGACACTTACCTCACAAAGTTCTCTCCTTGCCACTAGGACTTGAGAATATATATGTGAAGAAAGTCATAGAGTACCTGGTGTATACTAGGGTCTCTCTCCAACTTTCAATTCCTTTCCTCTTCTCTGGTTCACCTTAGGGCAATCCCCTACCTCAGATTATCTCTTGTCCCAACAAGAAGTGGGTAAGGATCAGATGGCCGTGTCAGTCTCCTGCCTCAAGGTCAGGTCTGTCATGAGCCACATTCTCTGCTCACTGGTGCTGGACACCACCCTCTACCTGCCAGTCCTGAGCACCTCCTCTGTTGGTTCTCAAAACAGCAGTGACTGATTGATTCTCAATTTGTTTCTCGCATGCCAGAAGTCATAGTCTCCTGCCTGCTGTTGTCCCTGACCTCTGAGCTCTGATTCGTCAGGAGCTAACTGGTGACCTTTCTCTTCTGCTGCCCATAATCTGCATACCTAGGTTCCCAGTTTATGTCAGATGAGTGAATGAATGAATGAATGAATGATCAAATGAATGCCAGGGCAATATAAGCACTATGAAAACTGAAAAAATGGTACACAACCTAGCAGTCACTGGACTTGGATCCCGTCACTGTAGGGGATTTGTACTCACTATTAAAAATATTCCATGACATTATGTCTCTAATTCTGGTAGGAGGTTATGACACATGTCTTAGAAGCGAGAAGAAAATTTTGCTTTCACTAAATGTAAAGTCTGTTCTGAAGGGGATCCAGGCAGAGGTCAAATTTTGTCCTCCCAAACGGAGCCTGCACAAACACATGGCCTGGGGCCAAGATACCAGTTTCTATCCCTCACTCCATTCCTGAGTCTCCATGACGGCCAGCTGCATCCTGGGAAAGTTACTTTCCCTCCCCTAGCAGCAGTGGCAGGGGGTTCCCCCAGTGTCTACGCGCACTGAGCTGCACACCGAGGTACAATGGAGCCAGCTCAGGCTGGCTTGCTGGAACCAACTGTTAAATTTTCAGGAATTCGGCTGTACACTACCCCCTTGTGATTTATTTATTTTATAACTGGAAGTTTGTACCTCTTACTCCTCTTCATGGGGACGTAATGTACAGCACAGGAAATAAAGTCAATAATATCCTAATAACTTTGTAGTGTGACAGATGGTTACAAGATTTAACATGGTGACCACATCACAAGGTATATAAATGTTGAATCGCTATATTTTATACCTGAAACGAATATTGCATGTCAACTACACTTTAAATAAACAAATAAATAAAAGTTTTAGGAATTCTGCAACCCAGTTGATATCATGTTGGTAGCTTGGAATCAGCCACAGTGGGGATATTTATGCCAGGGAATTTGCAAATACTCCACATCAGGGCTTTTCCCCCAAAGGGGGGTTGTCAAAGATTTGCCAACATACCACTGGCTGGGTCAGCACGCTCCCTCACCTCTAAGCGCTAAGGGATGCTGAATGGTGCGGAGCATGTGAACCTGAACTTGCTCCTCTGCAAAATGGAGAGATTCGCCATTGCTTCCCACCTCCTAGGCAGACACAGCCTCAAAAGTGGGTGGGAGAGAAGGCCTTCCCTTCCTGGTGGCGTGGCCTAAAGGAATACGAATAGAACCACCCCACTGAGGCCTTAATCACTGCAGGTGCCTTCCTAAGTATGAATTTGATCTTGCCACTTCTCTGCTCAGAAACCTTTGATGACTCCCTGTTGCTTCCAGGATAAAATCAGAGCACGATCTCCTTCATTATCTGACCCCATCTACCTTTCTATGTTTCTCTCCTTTCCTCCCTTCCCCCACCCTCCACTCTCCAGTCACACATTCGGGCTGTTTGCCACACATGCCCTGGGGACAGCTCCAGTTATTGCTTGCTCACTGTGCGCCTTTCATTGGCTAAGAACACCTTCACTCTTGGGGGACAGAGTTGAGCCCATCATCTGGATTAAAGATCTGGAATGTGAGAGGGGCAATCAGGGACTAAAATCCCGATAGAGACATTGCTTCAAGGCTGAGGCTCTGGAGGAAGATTTCTTGCATGTGAGACTCAGTTCGACTGCTTACCTGCTATGTGACCTTAAGCAAGTTACTTACCTCTCTGAGCCTTGGTTTCCTTCTCTGCAAAATGGGAATAATAGTACTTCTCTCATCAGGTTGCTGGGAAGATTAAATGAGCTGTTGCACATCAAGGGCTTAGCACAGTGCCAGGTAGACTTAGCATTCAATAAACATAGATGATCTCATCACCATTGCCGCCATCATCACTATCAATATCACCATCATTACTAGCCCCAGACCATCATCATCACCACTATTATTCCATAAGCAGCATCTTGGACTATGAGTAAATCTCTGCCCACACAATCCTTTGTGTTCTTTTGCACTTGGTTGGAATCTCTTCGGAGCAGGAAAATCTCAGGAAACAAGTCGGTGCCCTCCACCCCATCCCTGCCACGCTGGCAAGGACAGACTTGGGAGAGTCCTGGAACAGTGTTAACAGCTCTGACTTTCCCTGTCTCTTATGATCAGATACGAAAACTCTGCTAAAACATCCAGAGATAGGGGGAGTTTCCCACAGAGGAGATTTGGGCTAGGACTCTCCCACCCTGCACTGCTCAGTATTAGCTCAGCAGAGCGCACTGCTGACAGCACATCCACCTGGAAGCTATTCGTCTCCCAGCCAGCAGCTCAGTGCTGGGGCAGTCCTGCTCCTGAGCTTGCTGAGGCAGCAGAAGTGCCCTGGAGATCTGGTGGTCCATCACAGGAGACTTGAAGGGATGGAGGACGACACAGTAAAAGGAAATGTGCTGTGAGACTTAGACAGCGCTCTCCATGCTTTGAGGCAGCAGTACTGCAGCCTTCAACGACCCCTGTGGCCTGACACACGGCATGCACACTTGCTGGCCCCTCCTCATACGACTCATCTCAAACATCAGCTGGAGAACAGAAACTCATTTACCATGTATTCAGGCCCATCTGCACATATCGGAAGGACTATGGAGGAGAAACTAAGAGAGCAGCTGATTGGCATGAGGGAGTCTCCAGTACCTGCTGGGAATAAATGGGTTGCAGAGATTGGACCACTTTCCAGCTAGAAGCAGTGACACAGCGTGAGTGGGAAGTGAGGGAAGAGTGCAGTCCTGTGTGTGTCATTCAGCTCATCCAGCCCCAGGACCTGGGCCTGAATCCTGGCTCAAGGTGGGTGCGGAGAGGGAGTGGAGCTGAGAAGCAGGAGAGTGAGGGCTGCTTCACTAAGATCTCTCTGAGGCAGCACAGCACAGAGCAGCGTGGGCTGGCGAAGTCTGCTTTCCCATTCAAGGTCACTTCTGGAACATTTAAAAGCAAAGGATAGAGGCTGCACCAGGAACTGGAGGAGGAACAAGAAAGAATCAGGAGGGGGTCTCATGATTGTGGGCACCAGTGGCATTTGAGGACAACAGCAGTGGGAACCAAGTATTCACTACGAGGACAGATTCTCAGAGCACAGGAAGTACTTTGGGGACACTCAACACCATGTGGGAGGAATCTTGGTGGAACCATTTCCTCCTAGAACAGGTGGAAACAGGGCCCAGGAAGGACCAGCTTTTGACTCTTACTGTTATCGGATGTGTATCCAGGTTGGTCCCCAGTTCTAGGGAAATAGGACAGTGCTTATTCCCACAGCACCCCAACATTCAAATCCTGCTCCACCAATTACTAACAGCAAGTAGTTTGCCTGAGCAATTTGCATATGTTCCCTGAGTCTCCATTTTCTCACATACTGTAGGACCTGCCACTAGGGCAGTTGTGGGAATTCAGTAGATCAATACATGCAAAGTGCTTCGAGTGGCATATGGTAAACACTCTGTGCATCTCCACCACCACCATCATCATCATCCAGAGAGAACAAGAACAGCATGATGGTCCTGTACCCCGATTTTCATGCTTGGAATTCCAGCCCCACCCATCTTACTAACTGTGAGACCCTCAGGAAACTATTTACCCTGTTCTCTCTTCTGTAAGTGTGCACAATACTAATACCCATGCCTTAGGGGTTTCCCAGGGACTCAACGGCTCACATGAAGGTCTTAGAGCTGGGTCACAGGGAGCACTCTGAGTCTTAGCGGTGTCCAAATTCAAAGCTTTTGTTCAGCATCTGGTTGGTCTTGCCAGTATCCCTGCATGTGTCTTCAACCCACCACCCACTGTGGGACAATGCTCAGCCTCACTGAAGCCCATTAGCCCATCCTGCCCCCTGCTTGGAATACTCTCTCCTTTTCCCTTTCATGTTTTAAGACCTGATTCAAGTCCCACCTCTTCCAACAAGTGTCTCTCCAGCACAGTGACCTCTCCCTTCCCTGACCTCTGACCTAGGGTGATCACAGACAGAGAAGCACACAAGTGTTCTCTGCCACAGGCACCTGCTCTGTACTTGATCCCATGAAGACATGGGGGACAAGGTCCTAGACTGGAAAGGTCCCTGCCCTTGGGCTCATATTTAAGGGAAGATAGACAGATAAAGGAGCACTTGCAACCAATTGACAAATGTTACGACAGGAATAAGCTCAGGGGCAGATGGGACATGGAAAGGGAAACTGACTAGCAGAAGCTTCCCAGAGAAGCAGATGCCTGTGCCGAGTCCTAAAGGGTGAGGAGTGTCCAGCAGAAGTAGAGGGATTAGAGAAAAAGGTTACCCCAGGCTGTACTACTTTCCAAGACTTGCTGTAAAATTCCCACACGCGCTGGGGCTACCCAGCAGAATGTTTCTCTCATGTTTCTGGAGGACAGAAGTCTGAGTGCAAGGTGTTGGTAGGGCCGCGCTACCTATAAGGACCCCAGGGGAGAATGCTTCCGTGCCTCTTATAGCTTCCGATGGCCCCCAATCTTCCTAGTCTTCATGTAGTTTTCTTCTCCTCTGATCTCCCCTCTGTGTGTCTCTGGTAAGAATACTCGTCATTGGATTTGCGGCTGGCCCAGATAATCTAGGATGGTTGCATTTGAAGATCTTTAACTTAATTATACAGACAATGACTCTTTTTCCAAATAAGATCATATTCACAAGGCCCAGGGGTCAGAATGTAGATCTGTCTCTGTGGAGACCACCAGTCATGTTGGGTCAGCATGAGTAAGAGGACAGGGGCCAGGCAGCTGGTTTGTTTTCCACTTACCCACAGGCCCTCAGGGACTCAGAGTCCGAGACACCAACAGTGACTGTGGACCCTTTTTGCCTCCTCAGTGCCCTTGAACTCACCACTCACCTGATGCTTGCCAACCCTCTATGGGCTTCCCTGCTAAACAGCTTTATGCTATTTAGGGAGAAGCGGACAGGTGGAGGTGCCAGACCAGGCCAGTAGAGCCCCTGGAGAGTGGGCCTTGAGGGGAGGGCTGGGATGGATCAGCTGTGCTGGACTGGACACTTCTTGGAGTGACAAGGTTATTCTAGCTCCTGAAGCTAGCCTGGCCAAGCTGGCCTGTTTCATGGCCAGAAAGGCATGTTCCTTCCCTCCCTCTAAACGGGGCCCCAAGCCGCCTCCCTGAAGCTGGGCCTCATTAGCTCCACCTGGCTGACGGGGGCATTTGTAAGCAGGCAGTGTTGGTTTCAAGTTCCAGCTCGGCCACTTAACTATGGAGAGGCTTCAGATCTGGGGCTTCTCTGAACCTCTGTTTCCTTAACCACAATCGCAGACCATAAATCCTTAACCTGTTGGTCTCAGAAGCATGCTGTGAAGATAGGCGGCATAGTGGGGTATGAAAGCCCTTGGCACATTGTAAGCATGATAACATAATGAATTAAGTCAGCCTGAATCTGTTTCGGTACGAGTCACATGGGCAAACATATAATGCACATACACGCACACTCACTTTTACTATTGATTAGTATCATTGCTCCATGACCTGGTTTCCTCCTGTCCTAGCTCTCTGGTTACCATGATTTCAGTTAGTGCTTGTGGACCCACATCTGTTATAATGGTTCCTGGTTCTGCCCACACGGCGCAGAGTTCCTGTGCTCAGCATCACCTCTGTTTCTCCAGTAATGGGATTCAGTGCAGGGTGGTGAGTGGCTGAAAGACTGTTATCCCCTGAACGAGTGGTGCTTCATTGTCTGGTCCTCACACAGCTACTCCTGCTGACAACTCAGTGACTTCAACAAGGGCCACTCCAAGTCTGGAAAGACGGAGATTGCAGCCCTTTGTCCCCACCCTTCAAGCTACCCTCAGTGAGGATGCTGACTCTCCTAGGGACGAGGGCGACACAGCCCTTGATCACTTCCCAGGAGCAGAGTACCTGTCTCTTTGCTGACACGGTTTCTTTACTGCTCATAGTGTGGGTCCTGCTGAGAGCAGACGTCTTCACAGGCAGAGTCTTCCGCAGCCTCCCAGAGCCCTCCAGAGGGCTGAAAACATGGGGACTCTGGTTTGCGGACTGTTTGCCCTAAGTCTTTGAGGAAATCCTGTCCCATGGATCAGAAAGACACTTTCATCCTTGGTCTAGGAAGGAATGCAATGCTTTCTCGCCTTTCAAGGCAGAGAGGGGCCAATGCCCACTGGAACTGCTGGAATTATAGCCTGGGAGCAGGGAACCTGGATTTCACTCTCTGTCACTAACTGGCTGTGGGCAGGTGACTTCACCCCTCTGAATTTTAGTTCCCTCTTCTGCACAAATGTGGGGCTTAGATCCAATGATCTCTTTGGCTCCTTCCTGCTGAGGTCTGAGTTGCTCGTTATTCTGGAGCCTATCCTGACCTCCTTTGTGTCTCTGTTGGGATGGTGGGTTCTATTTCCCCCACATTACTTCCCTGAATTCTCTGTTGGCCTAGAGCATCCTTTAGGAGAGCCAGAGAGAAAGTCTCGCAGGATGCTTGTACCATGACACACTTTGTTCTTCTGTATTAATTTGTTCAACAAATATATACAAAAATATGCCAGCACTGGTCTAGGCACTGAGGAATTTGCCATGAAAAAAAATGAAATCCCCATCCTCTTGGAACTTACATTAGGAGACAGATAATGAACAAGAGTTGGTAAGATACATGGTATGTCAGATGGTGATTAAATATTAAGCAAGGAGGGAAAACAAAGAGGTGCCAAAGGAGGGGGTGGCAATTCTAAATGCAGGAGCAGGGAAGGTCCCACTGAGAAAGTGACCACTGATGAAGTCAGGGTGTCACAGAGGTGAGAGTTCAGAAGGAGGGGTGCCCTGGAGCTCCAGGCTCCCATGGAGCCTGAAGTAACAGTCAAAGAGGACACAGGGAGATTGGCCTGGGTCTTGGACAGGAATGGAGCAGGGGGGTACTATGAGTGAAGGAAACATGCAGGGCTTTTTCGGGGCACATAGAGCTCTGGCTCCTATCCCCTCTACCAATAGAGCCAGGAAGGCAGGCCATCCTAGACTTCCAGCTTGGCTGAGAGCACCAGGCCAGGTCTCATCTCATGCCCCGAGAGAGCAGTCTTTCCCAGGGGCCCTGCCAACCCCAGGAGGACAACGCAGCAGCAGCCCCAGCCCATGCTTGCCCAGAGAGCCATGTGATCATCTGCTGGTGAGTTGTATTGAAAGACTCCCTGCCTTTCTCCCTCCTTCCCTCCTCTCCTTCTCCCCTTGGTACAATTGGAGATGGGGAGAGGTCAGGAGGCAGGTGGGCATCAAGAGCCCTGATCATCTGCAGGGCAGTACCAGGCCCCATGGGCTAAGTGCCATAAGGAGAGAGAAAGGAGGGGCATGATCAGCTCACCTGGTGGAGAGGCTCAGGTCACCTACAAGGAGGTCCTCTGTTGATTCCCTGCATGGAGAGCTGAGGTGAGGGAGGCCTTTGGTTCAGTCTTGGAGCATGTACACCAACTCCGTCTGGAATTTTCCACTTAAACCTCTCTCCCTACCTGCTCCATCCAGGTCTTGTAGACACCCCTCCCCAGTCCCACAGGCCTTGGAGTGGAAGGCTAAGTGCCAAGGATGGCACTAGGGAAAAGGCATGATCTAGGGGAGGCCACTTAGGATGTCATAGCACCCCTACCCTGTCAGCATCTCTGCCCAAACCACTCTGAATGGGACTCTGAGCTTTTCCAGAAGGAGCCCTGTCCTCTGAGGTCTCATTTTCTGTTTTCTGCTTCTTCCTCTCCACTCTGTGGAGCCTATGGCCACCAGATTCTATGGGGCTGCCTTCTCCCCCACACCTTGGGGTCCACTGGGCCCCGGTCACAGTCTGGGGCACACCCAGACCCCATCTCCTCCCCCAGAACTGGCCTTCTGCCCAACCCATTGTCTAAAACCTTTCTCAAGTTGGCTCGCTTCTACAAGATGGTATCATGGAAGGGTAAGTGGGGAGAGACAGAGACATGCAGAAATTCAGGAAAAGGAAAGAAAAATGCGGTGCATTAAATTAGTTGTCCCATTTGAAGGCAATGTCATTGCAGTTCCTGGGATGACAGAGTCAGGGCTGCCCTGGTCCCGAAGCCCTGGGTGGTCAGAGGGAGGAGACTGGTGGGTTTTCATGGGCTCCTCAGCCTGAGAAAGGAATCCCTATACCCCTGCCTGGGATCCAGCTTCTGCCAATCCTCCTTAGGCCTCTCTTGACCACCCTCCTATCTTCAGGAAGACCCCCCCCACCCCCCCTCCTGGTCTCTCCCACCTAACTCCAAAGTCCCCATGAGGAGCACTGCAATATTTGGCCTCTGTAAAAGCTTTAAAAATAGATTGTGGATCCCCTGCAAAAAAAAAAAAAAAATAAATCCCTGGCTAAAAATAGCTCTCAGCATCCAGGGGAGGAAAAAGAGAAACTGCAGCAAAATTCAACTGGAACAGTGACTTTCCTGCTTCTGATGCTCCGGGTCAGTTGCAGCACTGGGGAGGACTGAGAGGGGAAGGGGGGATGGGGGCCCTTCAAGGACAGGGAAGGATCTGAATCCCAATCCCATAGCCAATGCTGCTGTCTGCTCCCCGACTTTGGGTCACTGGGCCCCACTGATCCCTGCACCCAGGCAGCACTCAAAACAACATCAGGCACCATGGAGGCTGGAATGGGGAGTGGTGCAGAGTGGCAAGGGTACCCACAGGCAGGCAGTGCAGTATCCCCCAAAACGAGAGTTCAGGGGGAGCGGTAAGTCAGGCTAGGTTCTCAGACTGAAAACCCCTGCCATGCAAACAGCTGCAGAACGGCTGAGAGGCAAATGCAGAGGCTCCGTCTGGAAGAGCTACTGCTTTTGCACCAACAAGGAGTAAAGAAGCCCTTTTGGAAACTGTCATTAGGAAAGTCAAAATTTATATCCAGGACATCAGTGCAGCAGAAGGGGATCCCCATGGTCTCATTTAAGGCCCTTTTCTGTGTTGGCAGTAAGGAGAGCTGTGTGGCAATGACAGTACAGCATGGACACATGGCTTTGCTTACTGAAAACGCTTTAAGGACAGTGTTCAGGGTGGGAGCTTACGGCAACTAACACACACAGCTCCTTCGCTCATGCCGTAAAAGCTGTCACAGCGAGCTGGAGAAAGATCAGGCTGTAGCCTGAGAGTCTGAGGAAAGAATCTGCCCCCTCCACTTAGCTGTTTGGGGGCTGTATCTGGGCCAGTGATTTGCCTGTACTGGTCACAGGAACAGAAGGATGTTAATGAGCTGACTAGTGGATTACTGGGGACCAGGGAGTACCCCTTAGGAGAGGTACGGGTGAACCCAAGAAATATGCACCGTGTCCCCAAACTAAATGTTTACAGCTGATGTGCTGTCACCATAATTTGCCAGAGAGGCTGTACACTGACATACACACATTGGCACGCACGGATTTACATACACAGAAAGACAGAAAGTGTGTTCCTCAAATGAATTAGGTTTCAACATACACACCCTGCCCACCAGTGATCCTATGTGTCCCAACATTCCCTGGACTCATGTCTTTTCTTCTGAACCACTAGGTGGCCGCTTAAATGCCTAGAAAGGGAAGAAAAAGCTTTTTGATGGCTAAAATGCAAATCTCTTCCAAATAATTTGTGGGAGACTAAGCTCTTCCTAAAGCTCATTCATACTGCAGGTGAAGAGGACCTAATGAGTGCGGAGGAAGAGGCAGGGATGCCACGGAAACGTTAAGTGAGGAGTCCGTGGTCAGCGGTTCTAACGTGCATGTCCCCAGATGATATCGGCCAACAGGGCATGAAGAGGGAACACGTCACAGCTCCTGGACCACACTTTATCGTAAGTGCAGGGCAAGTAAACGGCCCTCTTGGTCATTTTATCTTCTTAGCCTGTAGGACTGCCTCAGTCTTTTTCTCCCTAAAGAATTCCTTTGCCTTCCCCACCCCAAGGATCACAGACTGATCAGCCCCACGACATCGGGGACAACAGAGATCTCAGAGATGGCCGGCCCACCCTAACTGTAACCTGGCACAAGCTCTTTTCTCTCTCCTCTTCCCTCGATCCCTCTACAAAACTGGGATAGCAA
Organism: Macrotus californicus; assembly: GCA_007922815.1. Lineage (NCBI taxonomy): Eukaryota > Metazoa > Chordata > Mammalia > Chiroptera > Phyllostomidae > Macrotus > Macrotus californicus. The sequence continues at coordinate 16,466 of VMDR010001924.1, forward strand.
TCTTCGTTCCATCTCATCAAAGTCATCTATCTACTGCATAGTGGGGTTAAAGTGAATGCACTTTGGACAGCGGCAAGAAAACCCAACAACATAAAACAGAAACAATCCCCCCTCCCTGCTGACCCCTAGTTCTTGATGGTGTCTGCGCACATCAAGATTGCAGTGGCCTGCGTGGCCTCCACACGGAGCTTTGCCGCATGCTGTGAAGGGTTTTACTTACCCTCTCCAGTACTTTTCCTCTTCTCAGACCCTCAGTCCTGGCTCCCCCTAGTGGCCAGGAGCTCATTGCTGGTTAGTACCGGGGATGCTTCCTGCAAACGTGGTAATTAGCCAATGGTTTAGTTACAACCACACTCTCATTGAGTAACAGTGGCAGAAGGAGCCATCCCTGTTTCCTTGGAGATTTAGCTATGCATGCACCTATTGCATCAACGGCTCCCTGTGAGCTCGAAAACCTCTAGCTTACTATCTGCATAGTGTTCACTGCACGGGATGTAGATGACAACCTGGTGTCATCACTATGTTCTAGGCCAGTGCTACTGAAAATGTGGTGTTCTGACCTGCAGCATCAGCACTCTCTGGAATCTTGATAGAAACACACATTTTGGGGCCCCTTCTCAGACCTACTGAGTCAGTCACTCCAGGGTCTGGTGCCCAAGACTCTGCATTTCAACACGTTCTCCAGATTTCTGATCCACAATGAAGAACGAGAAAGGACTGGCTTAGACCAAGCGTGCTGTCGTACTTTACTCCCATTAACCTCCAGAAAGCTTTCTTGACCATTAAGGCACTGGGCAAAAAAGAAAACTGAAAGATATTTCTTCCTTATTGTAACCAGCAATGCATTGAAGTAATATATTGATCACCATAAGGAATACCTCTGCCAGGTTTGCCACTACGGAGACTCCCCCTACCCCTCTCATTGTCACCCACTTCGTTTTCATCAAAACCCAGTTTGGAGTGAAGTCTTAGTGGCTGAAGCATCTTTGAGCAGTGCATGGAAATTAGGAGTAATGAGGACCCTGTCACTGGGTTGTGAGGCAACCTCACAGAGCCCCACCCAGCAAATTGGCCATCGCCTGTCAAAAGTAAGCAGGACTGAGAAAGAGACCAGACAGTAGGCAAGTGATTGTTGACACAGAAAAGATAAACCTTAGCTTTGCTTTTGGACTTTTCCAGCCTATTGCTATGAAATGCACCAATTACTCTTGACACTGTTAAGCACAGAGGGCTCAGAATCATTTTGATGAGTTGACTACTTCTAGGAGGTCAATCTAATTTTATTTTTATGGGTATTTTTAAAATATGCTTATGTGGAGAAGGGAAGTGTCTTTTAATATACCTCAAACATCAAAAAGAAAAGTTAGTGACAAATGAGCCACAATGCAGAGAACACACTGAACACACCACCATTGCCTTCAGGCAGGATCTTAGAGGTCATCGACATCAACTCCCTGCTTGACCGAGGAGGAAACTGAGATCCAGAGTTGAAGACTGTCCCTGGAGGAGAAAATGTTTTGCCCAAAGTCCCCTATCCATCTATTCCCTCCTAATTCCAGGTCCAATTAGCAAGTAGGAGTTCAAGATTATTCAGCCTGTCCTTAGCCTGGTGAGATTCTGGAAAATCTCTGTGACTGGGTGGTACTAGAACTGGAAAAGCATTTTTTCAAAAGACACCTGATCCCTTTGCCATGTCATTTCCCAGCCTCACTGGATAATTTCCCACCACAGAGAGCAAGTTGGGAGAAAAGCTCCCAGGATATCAGGCTTCTGTGCAGAATTTCCAGGGCAGGTACCTGCTACTTCCAACTGCCCTATTGCCTCCTCTGGGAGGTTGGGGACACCTTACAGGCAAGGGTCCCTCAAGTTGCCCACCTGACTTAAAGGTCAGGGGATCAGGGAGCCTTTGAAGACTCGGTTTTCCCTCATATCTGCCCAGGATCTCTGAGCAGCGTGTTTACTATGCATGTGGCACCTCCTCCCCATGCTCCCAAGTATGAATAAGAGTGCTGGTCATCGCCCAGTTCACCAGACATCCAGCCACATCAGGACTGACTGCTGGGGAGGAGAACCTGGCAGCCCCAGAGGAAGTAGAATGCAGACTCCAGCCCCAAATGGATTCACACAGCAAGTTTGGCTGGTCATGCAGTCATCTGTGGGATGACCCAAGTGTTGTCTCAAGAAGTCTTTCAACCAGGAGGTGCCATGGGCCCCCAAGGGCAGCTCTGAGGGTCTTTGTTTCCCATCAGGCTGGTGGGAGAAATACAAGTACATACAAGTGATGGAGGCTCCCTCTAGTGGAGTTCTCAGAATTGGAAAGTGACTCTGGATCTTCAATGGAGAAGTCACCTGCTGGAAGATACTGAGCTGAGAGGGTGGCCCAAAATTCTCATACATGTCATCTCAAGGAATAGGTAAAGTTTTTGGAGGAAGTCATTTTGTTTTTTTTCTTTATCACCTCCAGCAGGGGAGGCTGTAGCTATTGGGACAAGCAGTCTTGATCTCTGGCTGTAGGCCTCAGAGTCAGCAGCAAGCCAGAAGCCAGCGGTCCAGAAGCACTAACCTCTTACACAGGAAGTCTCTTCCAGCCACCGCAACACCATGGACAAATCCTTCTCACTTCCCTGGGGCTTGTTTTTCTCCATATGTTGGGAATATTGGTGTGCGGGTCAACCAGCTTCCTCCCATGTCTGAGATGCTCTAAAACGCCAGGGCTCTCAAATGAGCTCACAGCCTATTGCTCATACAGGAGGAAGCCACAGCATTGCTCCTCATCTCCTATGCTTGGCAGGCACCTGACAGTCACCAAGCACTTTCATGGACATCACTGCTCTTTGCTCTCAGACAACCATCTAATGCACCTTTTTCTGATCTCTCCCACTCTGCCCCAACCACCAGGTTGAATTTGTGTTCTGATACCAAGCTCAGAGGTGAAGGATCCTCTTTGAGGCCACAGAGCCAAAGATTCCAGGCCAAGGGCTCAACCAGGTCTGTTGACTTGAGCTTGGGGCCTGGTGAAAATGAGACTGAGAAATTCTACTCCTTAGCAGGAAAAGAATGTTCCTGTGATTCATCCTATAATGGTTATAATAATAATGACGATAATTCACACTTATAAATGTTTACTACAGGCCAGGCAGCTCTAATCACTGTGTTTGTGTATTTACTCAATCACAACAACCACCTTATGTCATAGGTGATCCATAAATGTGTCATTATTGCCTGGATACCAGAATAATTTTAACAAGTGCCAAAATCACCTGGTTATTATAGCTGCCTGCCACCAATTATAGATGCTTAACAAAAATTTAATCAACAGAGTTCTGGCCAAGATGGAGGCGTAGGTAGAAACCTGTCAGAGGATAACTACCCATCTAAAATCAATAGACAACCAGAAGTGCCAGAAAATCAAACTGTATGGAACTCTGACAATCAAGGAATTAAAGAAACAGTCAACCAGAACAACCAGACTGGCAAGGCGGTGGACTGCGTGGGTCGGGCTGACTGAATGGGAAACTGAGACTCAGAATTGACTGTGGACTACGGCAGGGGTTGCTGTGGTGGGACAAACTCTCAGTCTCACACTAGAGTTCATTGGAAACTGGGGCTAGAACTGAGCAGACAAGCTGTATTGTTCCCTCTCTGGTCCCTCCCCCACAGGCAGCCCCACAGTGCAGCAAGGAGGGTTGCCCTGCCCTGGTGAGTACCTAAGGCCCTGCCCCCTTACAACTTAACAGGTGCCCCAAGACAAATAAATATGGTCCAAATGAAAGAACAGAGCAAAACTCCAGAAAGAGAGCTAAGTGATGAGGAAATAGCCAACCTATCTGATGGAGAGTTTAAAGCCCTGGTAATCAAAATGCTCACAGAACTGATTGAGCTTGGTCAAAAAATAAAAAAACAAATGAAAGATACCCAAAGTGAAATAAAGCAAAATATTCAGGGAACCAAAAGTGACAGGAAGGAAACCAGGACTCAAAGCAACGATTTGGAACAAAAGGAAGAAATAAACATCCAACCAGGACAGAATGAAGAAACAAGAATTCAAAAAAATGAAGAGAGGCTGAGGAATCTCTGGGACAACTTGAAACTTTCCAATATCTGAATTATAGGGGTGCCAGAAGGAGAAGAACAAGAGCAAGAAATTGAAAACTTACTTGAACAAATAATGAAGGAAACCTTCCCCAATCTGGTGAAGTAAATAGACTTCCAGGAAGTCCAGGAAGCTCAGAGAGTCCCAAAGAAGTTGGACCCAAAAAGGAACACACCAAGGCACATCATCATTAAGTTACCCAAGATTAAAGATAAAGAAAGAATCTTAAAAGTAGCAAGAGGAAAGGAGAGAGTTGCCTACAAATTATCAGCTGATTTCTCAAAAGAAACCTTAAAGGCAAGAAGGGGCTGGAAAGAAGTATTCCAAGTCATGAAAGGCAAGGACCTACATCCAAGATGACTCTATCCAGCAAAGCTATCATTTAGAATGGAAGGGCAGATCAAGTGCTTCCCAGATAAGGTCAAATTCAAGGAGATCATCATCACAAAGCCCTTATTATATGAAATGTTAAAGGGACTTATCTAAGAAATTAAAGAAGATAAAAAACTATGAATAGTAAAATGACAACAAACTCACAACTATCAACAAAGGAACCTAAAAAACAAAGAAAAGAAAAACTAAGCAAATAACTAGAAGAGGAACAGAATCAGAGAAATGGAGATCACCTGGAGGGTTTTCAGTGGGGAGGGGGAAGGGAGGAATAGAGGGGAAAAGGTACAGGGAAGAAGAAGTGTAATTGGTAGGCATTAAATAGATGGGGAGAGGTAAAAGTTAGTATAAGAAACAGAGAATTAAAAGAACTTAAATGTACAACCCATGAACATGAACTAAGGGGTGGGGGGAATGCTGGAGGGTTGAGGGGTAGGGCAGAGGAGGGATAAAGAGGAAGAAATTGGAAAAACTGTAATAGCATAATCAATAAAATATACTTAAAAAAAGAATTTAATCAACATAGATCTCCCTGTGCAAGAGGAGAAGGCTTTCCTTTTCCATCATATACCTGGAAGTCAGTTCGCCTCCAGTTACCCATGTGATAGGGTTATAAATCTCAGAATTACCAGGCGGTAAGAGACACTGGAGATTACTTGCCCTAATTCTCCATCTCTCAGGTGAAGTGGAGGACTTGGGGATGGAAGGTAGAATGCCTTGATGCTCATCACACAATGAGATTCATGTCAGGGCCAGGACTGGTTTCAGACTCTCAGCCCAAAGTTCCTTCCACTCTGCCCTGCTGTGGCTGGCTGCCACACATGAGCTGATGACCAGCACTGAGACCGCCCCTCCTGTGGCCCCGTGAGCTCCCTGTGAGCTCTCTTTGGCCAGCCCAACTGAGCTCAAGAAGCACAGTCATTCTGATGCCAGCCTAGGGCACCCAAAAGTGGCCTGGTAAATCAGTCCTCTGCTATCTCACCTAAAAGTGAAGACAATAGTCACCTCTAGAACAATGTATTCCAAAGGCAGACAGATGGTAGAGAACAAGGACAGTCTGAGGGCAGCCTGTGACATCAAATCTTCTGCTCACAGCATGAAGGGTGATCTTCTTCCTATATCCATCCACTTTGCAAAAGTCTCCATGGTCCCACCCTATGGGCTATAAACCTGGCTGGCAGTCCCCTAGTCCCAAGGTACTTGAGAGTTCTCTGGGTGCTTTGCTATGGGGGTTCTGTCACTTGGCTACGAAGCAGATTCCCTCTGCTCTAGTTTGAGTGGGGAGGGTGAGACGTCCAGAGGGTCGTGAATAGATTCAGAGGTGGGATGTGTGGAAGGAGAGGAGTGAGAGACTGAGCATGAACCACAGAAACTCAGATGCAGCCCATCCTAAACACAGGGTTAGGAATCAGAGAGGTCGGGGAAGACATCAACTGCTGCTCTCACACCGGTGGCAGAGGGAAGGACAAGGGGCGGGGCTTGTGGAAATCAGGGAGGAGAGCCTGCTTAGCTGGGGGAGGATCATCCTGCAGGTCAGCTTCTGGGAGGGCATTCCTGGGACTCCAGCAGCATCCAGAAACGGTTCAGCCTCTACGTCTTTCGTTTCTTACACACACCTCTCAAACCCATCCATCACCTGGGGGTCTCTTTGCCCTCCCCCTTTCCCTCACACCCCACATCCAGTTCTCCCTGTGGGCTCTCCCTTCAAAATCAGCCAAAATCTGTCTACTTCTCACCACCTCCATTGTTGACAGCCTGGCCCATACTACCATCCACTCTCACCTAGATGATTGAAACAGCTTCCTAACTGGTTATTCTGTTAAAATTTAAGTCCTGTATCACTTCTCTGCCCAGACCCTGAAAGAATGGCTTCACCTCCAAGTCCGAGTACAAGCAAGGTCCCTTTAGGCGCCTATTAGGCCCTGCCTGGGAAGCCCCACCCTCTGTCACCCAGTGACCTTGGGCCACATCTGCAGCTCCCCTCCTGCTTGCTTCCTGCCCTCCAGCCATTCTGGCCTCCTGACTGTTCCTAGAACATTCCAGCAAGGCTCCCCGCCTCAGGGTCTTTGCATGTGCTATTCTCTCTGCCTAGAAGTTCTCTCCGAGTACCTACATACCTCACTCTTGACCTCTTCTGCTCTTTACCCAAACATTATCTTCCAGCTCAGTCTTTCCCTGGCTCCCTTATTTCAAGCTGATTTCCACCCCTCCCCACCCTATTGCATTTCATAGTCCCCTTTCTTATTGTCCTCTATTGCATTTGTACTCACGAAGAATACAATATATTAGTTATTTATTGCATCAATTGCCTGTCTACCCCTAACAGAACCTAACCTTCATAAGGGCGTGGGTTTTTGTTGGTTTTGTGCGTTGCCCCGTGCATACATAGTAGGCACTCGATGTACACTTGTTAAATGAAGAAACAAACAAACAATAGCTACAACTTCGGAAATGGACCTTCACAGGAGACATCAGAGTTACAGGGTTTCTTTAGTAAGAAGAGAAGCCTGAGAAAGAGAAGTGTGTGTGTGTGTGTGTGTGTGTGTGTGTGTGCGCGCGCACACGTGTGCACACATGCGTGTGTTGCTGGGGTGTTTGACAACCACCTTCACTTGTAGTAAGCAATGTGTGAGTTCTTGGTGATTTGTACATGTGATATTTTTATTTATACTGAAAAACACATTTGATCTTCATCTGGGTTTCTAGCATGGAGCTCCTACAACATTTGGAACTTCCTAAGTGATGGGAGGGATAGAGGTATCCTGTTATGTGAATGAGGTGACTTTTGGAAAGTGTCTAAGGATGAGAACTGGTGGTCAGGAGAACCAACCATGTGCTTAGAGGGTTGGACCTTTCAGTCCCACCTGCCTGAACTTCAGGCCTGTGTAACAAAACCTCCATAAAACTCATGGGATTCGGAGAGCTTCTGGAAGAACTCATGGAGATTTGGGGAGAGTGGATCCCAGAGACGGCAGGGAAGCTCCGCTCCCCTTCCCATCTCCTTCTGGCTCTCTTCCATCCGGCTGTTCCTGACTTACATCATGTAATGATACCCCGGTGATCTAGGAAGGGAAATGTTTTTCTGAGTTCTGTCAGCTGCTCCAGCAAATTAATTGAGTCCAAGGAGGAGGTTATGGGAACCTCTGATTTATAAGCCAGTTGTCAAAAGCACAGGTGACAACCTGAACCTGTGACTGGCATCTGAAAGGAGGTGGGAGGTGCAGCAGCATTGAGAAAATGAGTCCTCAACCTGAGGGAGCTGATGCTATCTCTGGGTACATTGTCAGCACTGAGTTCAATTGTGGGGCACCCAGCTGGTATCTGAGAATTGCTTGATGGTGTGGAGAAACACGCCCTCCCCATGGTGGAATTGGATGCAGAACCTTTTTAGTGTAAAAGTGTTTTCACTGTATCTACTAACCAGAGTCAACACTTCATCCATTCATGTCCTCACTCAGTCCTTCACCAGACATTTTAGGAGTGACAATTCTGCGTCAGGTACTCTGCTTGACATTACGTGGACATGTGGCCAAGGATGTGGTCCCTGCTGCCGAGGCTTCTGCAGTACAGTGACAAAACCCCAGCACTCAGAACACATCTGGGAGATTCTGGGCATTAAAGCAAACTGTCACCCCAGCAATACCTAACGAGGAAAGTAAATTCAGGGCAAGAAAATTAACCTTCTGTTTTGTTACCAGAGGTAAAGCTACTTGGGTGAGTGTCCGCTAGAGGGAATTTGCCCCTCCAGAGAACCCTGGCAGGGTCTGGGGAGGGGTAAGTGAATGAGAAGGAGGGACTTCCCAGAAATGACCCTGCTTTTCCTCCCCTGAGGACAGGCCAGGAGTGAAGAACTGTCAGTGACAAGAAGAGCAGTGTGGGTCACACACTAGAAAGAAGTCCTACCTGCTCCTGGGACACCCTGCACACAGTGTCATCTGGGCCCTGGGAAAGCCATGGGAAATGTAACTTTGACCTTGACATTTGCCCAAGTCTTGTATATATGAAGCAGACAACTCTTGGATTGTGGATTACACACTTTGTCTTGTTGGAGAGTGTCCCCTGTCAGGGCCAGTGGCTGCCGAGGGCAGTCAAGCACCTTTTCTGATGATCTGTGAGAGGCCATCACACAGATCTGTGATGATGTGTAAGCTGGCTAGGTGTTCAAGCATGTTAGAAACCTGCCTGCTTTGGTCATGACTACGTAATTTGTCTGCTTAACTTGGCTGCTGATGTCTTCACACAGCAAAACACAGAGCCTTTGTGACTTTGCCATATATTTATTTGTGAGTCTTCCGCGGCCACATTCTTCCCCGTTGGGTCTGTGGCACGCACTTTCCGGCATCCCTTGACCTCTAACCTCCCCGTACCTGGCCTTTTTTTGCCTGTGCCACCAGCTTCTGCTTCCCCTTACAGCCTCACTCCAACATTCTGGGCCCCATTTTTAACGCTGGCGGGTTTGGTCTCAGCTTCCTGTAGTCTGGTCACTGTGGTGGGAGGCTTGCAGGAGGGGTGCCAGGCCAGGGCACCCAAGGAGTGCTCTCGTCTTCTGGAGAAGTGAAGGGTCCAGGGCCTCTCTGTCCAGCCGCTATCAAGACCTATGTGTAAGCCTCCTTGCTTGGACCATGGTGACAGCCTTCTCCCTGCCAGGGAGGAATCAGAATAAAAGGAATTATAGTTAGAATTATGAGGGTAAGCTGCAAGAGGAAGAGCACCAGACCCCAGGAATGCCCTCTGGCTTCTTCCCCCAGCTCCCCTGGCTTTTGGGTGGTGGTCTACCAACTCAGCCCCAATTTCTTGTTTGCTCAAACCATACTTCCCACTCCGCGGGCTCCACCGGGGCCCCTGCAACCCATCAGCCACTGCTGAGCACATGCAACCTGAAGCCATCCTGCAGAAGTTGCCTTTATATGCTGTGTCATTAATTATCAACATTTAACAGTCCCTTAGTCCTGCAGGAATCAAGTCCAAACACTTTGCTCGATTTCTAGGCCCCGGAAAGTAAAGCTTCATACAATCTACCCAGCTGGAGCCCCTGACCTCTAACTCCCAGAGCCATGCACCTTGGCCCCCAGGACCCATCTCTGACCCTGAGTATATGACAGGCGTGACCTCCCTCCATGATAGCTCCTGCTACCCACAACCTGGCTCCTCCCGCACCCTGCCCACCCAAATGCTCCTTCCTCCCTTCCATGTTCCATGGTGCCACCATCCTCCAGGCCAGCCCGGTCCACCACTTTCATGAGCTTCTCTGGCCACCCCAACATGACGAATCTCTTTCTTTCCTGGTCTCCTGCTGCCTTTCCAGTCTGGCCCAAGACATGGTGCATAGCTGCCTCCTGTTAGAAAGTATGTGAGATGTGGCACCTAGTCCTGTGTTCAACGTCTGCCTCCCCCACGCCCCAGGAAGAGACAGTTAGGCCCTTCGCTGATTCATCCAATATGACGTATGTGACTCTGTGACTACCCCTGAGCCCTTCAAGGCAGGCAGGGTTTGGCTAAAAATAAATAAAACCAATAATTGCTTGCAATTCTGTTCTGCACATGTGAAACCGGGATGACAATGATGAGGTGTGTTCCCAGATTCTTCGGGCTACCGCAAGGACCAGACATTTGTGAAACTGCTCTATAAGAGGGAAAGAGTCACAAAAATGCCAGTAGATATTATTGTGCCCGTGCTGTAAAGTCCTGTGGGATGTAAGTACTTGTAACATTGCTCATATGAGAGCAAGCCCCACGGTCTGTACCACGGAGCAACTTGCAATTTCACTAAAGGACAAAGGTGACCCGCACGTGTACTGCCAGCCTGGGGTCCTGTGGACGGCAGTCTGCCTTGCAGCCCTGTCGCTGACCACGCAGCATCAGTGTTTTGAGGACATCACCCACCACTTTCCATGGGCTTTGTCCAGGGGCAGGGATTTCTGCAAAGTGGTTGGAAACAGAATGAAACAAAGCAAATTCTTTGCTCCTTTGTGAAATTCCAGCGGTCATCCAGCAAAAGAGGACATTTTAGCAAATGGTAAAAAGGCAGTCTGTGGTTGTCTGAAGGAGAGTGCACAGAAATCTGCTGGCTTTTCTCAGTCACTCACGTTTGAAAGAAGCCGGTACAAGTGCATCCTTGTCCAGAGGGACAGCTTGTGTCGGGTGTCTGGACGCAGTCCCAAACGCCAAGGCTCTGCCCTGCCTCCGTTCTCAAGATGCGGATGCAAATGGTGCACTGCGGGCTTCACCAGGGCTGCCCGACGTGCACCAGAGTGGGCTGAGGAGCATGTGCAGAGTGACTATTGGGTGATAGAAGAAAGGGACATCCTCGTCTTCCACAGTAGGAAGCCAACTTTTCTGACACTTGATAAAAAATGGGAAAAGTGGCAAATCTGAAAGAAACAGCTAAAGAGATTGTTTCTGGGGAGTGCAAGATAAGGATGGGAAGGGTGGTGGGGTCAGGGACTCTTACAAAAATAACAATAAATAATTTTGTTTATAAGCCTTGTTGGAATACTTATCTTTTTGAGCTTAGACTAATATTTTAATTTAAAGGAACAGAAATAATACATGAAATTTTCCCTAAACTGAAAGACACAAGTTTCCAGATAAAAAGGCCCAAGTTCTAAGTTTGCCAGATTTAGCAAAGACAAACCAAACACAAATGGACACCCAGTTAAATTTGAATTTCATAAGCAATGAGTCATCTTTTGATAAAAGTATATCCCAAATATCGCAGAGTTACTCATAGGTTATCTGAAATTCAAATATGGTCATGATATCACAAAGCACCAGGAGATAAAGAGATGTTAACAACTCCCAGAGGGAAAAAATGTCACATACAAAGAAATCAGAAGAGTCTCAACTTCTCGTGGCAGGACTGGGAGTTTGGAAGCAGTGGAGCGAAGCCTTCAGAATACTGAAGAAAAATGTCATCCACCCTGGAATTTTACATCCGCCTAATCATTAATAAGTTTTGAGAATTAAGTAAAGGCGTTTTTAGGCATGCAGAGTTTCAAAAATATACCTCCCCTTTACCATTTCCTAGAAGATGTGTGGAGGATTTGCCCCACCAAAAGGAGAAACAAACCAAGGAAGAAGAAAAGATACGCAGGGAAACGGAGACTCGGTGTGGGAGGGAAGGACGCGACTTCCCAGGACATGGCTGTGCCGAGGCAGAGACCGCGGGAAAGACTGGAGGGGAAGAAAGCAAGTCCCCGTGGCAAAGAAGGGAGCCCAGCAAAAGCCTGCTGCATTTGGATCGCATGGGAAATGGTGGTTAGATGGGTTTTCCAACTGTCTTGGAGATTTTGGAAAGAATTATAAATAGGCACGCAGAAGACTAAGCAGGTGAAGAAAATTAGGCAATGTTTAACCAAATGCTTCCAAGAGACTCAGTGAACATGATCATAATACACTGCTTGGCAATGCAGAAAATAATATTTGATAGCAATAATGATGTAAACACTAAACATTGATTTAACCAATAAATTATGATGGAAGCAGAGAAAGTGGACACATGGCTTCGTACAAAGATAAGAGGTGACATCCCATCACCCAGGGTAAAGTCGGTCCTTATAGCAGCCCTCAAGGCCCTGTACAATGGCGTTGCCCTGCTTCTGCATGCTAGCCTTATTCCTCATTGCTCTCCCCTTGTTCGCCCTGCCCTGGCGACAGGGGCTGCTTTGCCGTTCTGTTCCTCAGTCATACCACATGTCCTCCCACCACAGGGCCTTTGCCCTTGCTGTCTTGCTTAGAATGCCCTCCCCCCACACAACCACAGGGCCCTCCCTCCCATCCTGCAGGTCTTTGCTCAGATGCCATCATCTCAATGAAGCCATTCCATACCCCTAGGTCCTTATTTAACATGCATTTCTACCCCTACATTCCCTACATCACTCCCATGAGTGATAATTTTTTCTGTGTTATCCTACACAGGGCACCACCTCTATCTAAGGAGACATGCAGAATGATATTTTATTTGAATGTTTGCTTATGCTCCCCAGTGGAGTGAAAGCTCCATGAGAGCAGGGAATTTTGTTCACTACATCTACCCAGGATTTGTTCACTAATGTACCCCTGCTTAGTGACCAGCACAAGAAGGAACTTTATAAATATTTGTCAAATTAAAAAAAAAGAAATCAAGAAATAGCAATAGCCCCAGCTGGTGTGGCTCAGTTGGTGGGCGTCATCCCGTGAACCAAAGGGTCGCAGATCTGATTGCCAGTCAGGGCACAGGCCTGGGTTGCAGGCTCAGTCCCCTAGGGCGCATATGAAAGGCAACCAATCAATGTCTCTCTCTCTCTCTCTCCCTCTCTCTCACTTCAATGTTTCTTACCCTCTCTTTCTCTCTCCCTCACTCTCTCTCTAAAATCAAAATAAAAGAAAACATTTAAAAAAAAGAAATTGCAATGTAAGCATTTACCGAGGAAAACAAAGGTAAATACCAGAGATCGACTGTTCAAATAACCAAAAGCGGCTGTCTCTGTAGGGTTTGGTTTCGTGGTGAGGAGAGCAGCGGGGCCCTGCCGGTTTTCCTTGGAAGACTTAGAGTATCATTTGGCTTTTCAAACTACATGCACGTATTACTTTAATACAAATTAAAATGGTTTTTAATATGTTGTTTCACCTCCCCACCAAAATCACACATCATTTAATACCAAAAGGAAGTGACTACCAGATTGCCTACTCTTTTGCATTACTAACTCTGGAAGTCTTGTTCTCCCTCTCTTCTACCTCTTTTTCTCTAACCCACCACCTGCCATCCATCACCAAGGCCTGAAGCTCCCACCTCCTCCATAGCTCTCAAATCCATCCACCTCTTTCTATCTCCATCACTACTGCCCTAGTGCCATCTTTCACCTGGAGGCTGGGAAAGTGTTCTCACTGGGTCCACTACATCCATTTAGTCCATCCAACCCATTATACCACGGCCAGGTATTTTCAAACACAAACCTAATCATACCGCCCCACCGCCACCCACTTCAACATCCCCATGGCACCCATTGCTCCTAGGCTGAAGATGAGACACTTAGCCCTTCCACCTTGTTCCATGCCTGCCCGTTCCCTTGTCACCCCAGTCTCATACTTACCATGTTCCCCCACCACAGGGCCTTTGGACATGCTGTCCCCTCTGCCCGCAATACTGTTTCTAGAACCTTTCACTATTTATCTCATGCCCATCATTCAAACACCAGCTAAAGAGCCATTAAGTCAAGCCCCTATTTTAGGTTGTGATAGCACAGGTACGTGGATATCTGCACTTCATAACACTTGCCACAGTTGCAATTTTACATTTGGGCTTATTGGTTTAACATCTGCCTCCAGGCCCTCCATCAACACTAACATACCCACCCCCACACGTAATCATGAGTTCCATTAAGAGAGGAAATCATTTGTTTATCATTATATCCTAATTGCCCATTCATAATAAAAGCTCAATCAATGCATATTGAATGATTTGTTGAAACATTACCTTTTTCTACTGCAACAATCAATATGTACTGCTCGGGCATGAATACCAATTATTCATCTCCTCTTTCCCCTAACATTGTAGGACTGGGAGACTGCACGCCTTTTCTTTAAAGCCCTGCCACTCCCCCATCTCTGTACTTCCCATGCCCATCTTCACACGTAATTTCTGGAAATGTATGTTGACACAAAAAGCATAAAACACTTCTGTGTTGTATGGGGTTTCTATCCTGGAGAGCTAACGTATTATAATATCATTCCTCACACTTTTCCTTTTAAACATAATCACTCACAATATAGCTCCTGCCCTTCACATATGACCTGCAACTACATAATCTTCCTTCCTATTTCGGCAGGGGCTCAGCGGCCGAATTCCAGCGCACAGCCAATGGAAGCTGAAGATTCGGCACTGCAGGCGAACCTGAGGACTTTTATCTTGTCTCGATGCTGTGAAGTTTACCACCTGTGCTCTGTGCTGGAGACTTTTCTGTTTTCCTTGATTTTTATAAAATGGGGGCAAAAGGCAACAGAAAGAAGCACTTTATTGCACACACACTGATACACAGAAAAGATGGTGACACTGACTGGCTGACAGGGCCACCATGAGAATGAGCATTTGTTGGCCAACAAGCAAAATTCCAAATCCAGCACACAACTAGGGAACCAGGGCATTCTAAATGGAGCATCCACTGCTGACCACCACTTGCTCACACGCCCCGTGCAACTAGGCACTGCCTGATAATCCGGTACTGAATCGACCCTTTGCTGAGTAAGTCAAATCTCAATTCATCCCGTTTTATTTCTACTTTTTCCAAATTGGGTGATAAGCCAAATATTCTTACAGTTTGTTCTACAGAAGGACTATGAGATTGTCTTCCTTTACCTTAACTCCCCTCGGACACACGCTAAAATAAACATGAGAGTCTTAATGTTTTTATGTCTGCGATACAATACAATTACACAGCTAAACCTGAGAATCTTCATGCATGTATTTTAAAAACAGTCCTTCCCTTGGCCCCCCAAATCAGGCTGTGGCAATAGCTATGAGGGGTAACATCTTCAAATGGGCTGCAGTCCCCAGAGCTGGGACTAGGCCACCTCTGCAGGGGAAAGCTAGGACCATGAGCTGGACAACCCTCCCTCCTGCTGGACCCACTGCGAATCACTGGCCATCTCAGTCTCGTGTCTACACTAGCTGCTCTTATTACTGTTCCAAAGACAGGCTCAACAGCTGTTCCAAACCATTCTTGCCGTTTCTGAGAGGGATGCGGAATTTAGCATTCCTTGAAAACTTGAGCTTGATAAAATCTTGTTCCTCTGGGGTATGCCACCAAATCCCTGTGCATTCCCAGAGAGGCAGAGAAGTGGAATGCAGCACACTCAGGACTGCGGCCTACATGCAGGCACCCCCAGGAAAATTGTCAGGACATTCTCAAGGCTTCATGTCCACCGCTACCCTCCCTTTTTTTTTAGTTTTATTGATATGTAATTGACATATGGCACTACATAATTTTAAGGTTGAATTACATATATTGAGAAGTGATCACCACATACGTGTAGTTAACATCCATCATCTCACATAGGTACAAAAGAACAAAAGTCTTCTTCCTTGTGATGAGAACTCTTAGGATCTATTCTCTTAACACTTTCAAATACACCACATGGCAAGGTTAACTACAGCCATCATGTTGTATATTACATCCCTAGTACTGATTTATTTTGTAACTAGAAATTTGTACCTTTACCCAGTCCCCCTACTCGGCCTCTGGTAACCACAAATCTGATCTCTATTTCTATGAGTTTGGTGTTTCTTATTTATTTTTTTTTATTTTTAAGATTCCACATATAAGTGAGACCGGACAGTACTCGTCTTTCTCTGTCTGACTTATTTCACTCAGCACAATGCCCTCAAGGTCCACCCCTGTTGTCAAACATGGCAAGATTCCCTTCTTTTTATGGCCAGCTAATACTCTACCATTACCTTTACACGCAAGTGTGCATTATAATAGTCAATAAAATGCAAATTAAACAAGATACTATTTGATGCCTATCAAATTAACAGTACCCCTCCACAACTAGAATATTCAGAGCTGGTTGCGTTCCCTAAATACTCTCCTTCAGAGCTGGTGATTTCTTCTCTCTGCCTCTCAACATCTATAGCCACCCATTATCATTTTTCAATGGAAATACTTTCTTCCCCTCCTAAAAAATATGTTCTCATTGCAAACAATTCAGGCACTGCATAAAATGTCAAAAAAACCAAACAAACAGAAAATCGCATATATCCCTTCAACCCATAAAATAGCACATTGATCCTGCAGTTGCACAGAGCTGGTCCTAGCCCAGTTCTTTACTTGGTGCCCCATCTGATAAATGGAAATAATGACTGAAGCTGCTTCACAGGGTGAGGACTTAATATTTGGATGCAGCACAGTGTTTAGTAGCTGCTAGTCATTACCGTTGTCGATGTGCTTCCAGTCTTTTCATGCACCTATTTGTCAGTGTGCATTTTTTGTGTTCCCTCAAACTTTTGTGACTTTTGTGTGTTGAAAAGATTATTTAGAAAATACATTGCTTGATAAATGAGTAAATAAATAATTTTTAATGTTATAAACTTTAAATTGAGTTCTTCCTGGTTTTGAATTCAACTGACGAGTTTTATGACTCTATTCATAAGCAGAAGTTGCCTATTTTTTTTTCCAAAAGCCTGAACTCCTTCAGAGTCTTTGAAAGCAACAAGGACAGAACTCCTTGAAGAGTATGTGTTATGGATTGAATGTTTGTGGCCCCCAAATCCATATGCTGAAGCCCTAACCCCCAGTGTGGCTATATTTGGAGACGGGGCCTTTAAACACATAATGAAGCTTCAGTGAAGTCACAGAGTGAGGCTGATCCCACAGGACTGGTGTCCTTATAAGAGTGACACTGGAGCTTGCGCAGAGGAAAGGTCATGCAAGGGCACAGCGAGCAGGTCAGCGGTCAGCAGTAAGAAAAGAGCAGGAACCCAAACACTACTAGATGGTTAACATGCCTGGGGATGGCCAGAATCTGGATGGTTGACTGTTGGGTACATAAAGGTGGCCCTACCTGAGGCTCGGGCTCCCAGCGCAGCAGGGAAGCTGCATAGCCACTACTGGGCTTGTGGACTGAGTTTACGCAGTCTGAGAGTTGCCAGATCTAGCAAATAAAAGTCCAAGGTCTGCAGCTAAATTTCAGTTTCAGATGATTTTGCAATATTGGAAACATTCTTATAAAAAAAAAATCACTGCTTTCTGAAATTCAAATTAACTGGGCATCCTGTATTTTATCTGGCCACCCTACCCAGTACAGGAGCAACTTTCTGAAATGCATTTTAATAGTGCATGTCAAAACATTTAAGCCACACAAAATTGTTCTTACAGCAATTTCACTTCTAGAAATTTAATCTCAAAAATTATTAGATAATGGACAAGCATGGACAGGTAGGGACATTGTCAGTGCGTTGCTTGCTAATGAAAGGGTGGTGAAATGGTTATGGTATTTTTGGTCAGATGTATGCAGCCTTAAAATTACATTTTTAAAATCTATATTTATTAATATGGGAAGATGTTCAGAATATAACATTAAATTTAAAAAAGGTAATAAAGTTCGTTTAAGTTTGATTTTGTTGTTAACTAGGGATTTTATATGTACAGCTCACACACACACACACACACACACACACACACACCAACAACTTGGCAGGAGTCACCTCTGGATTGTGGGTGGCTGATGACTTTGGCTTTTCTCTACATACCTTTATACATCTATTATTTTAATAATCAGAATAAAGCAATAATGTTATTACAATTTGGAAAGTAGAAGTACTAGTAACTTACCAAAAAAGAATGATGCAAAAACGCTCTTTGCCATTTATATGACCTGAAATCTGCAGCAGCAAGTCCATGTACCAGTTCAGGAGCCCCTTACCCACAGCTGTGGGCATGTCCCTCCTCCTGTTTGGTGTTGACTAATCTAAGCTATGACATCTTTTTCTCACCTTTGCCACATTTGCTATTTTTGTTTATTTGTGTTTGGGGAGGAGGTGTTTTCTTTATTCTTTTTTGGCTACCTAATATCCATTTTACCCCTTTTTTTTCATTACAGAGCACCAGTTTTCCTCTGCAGAAACCATCTCCACAACCTATGCTCTGCCCATGTGCTTTGGGTAAAACTCATTCCCACCCTGGCTCCAAGGGTGTACGTGTAACCCAGATATGTCCACTGAAAGCGTACCATTCTCCTGGCCTAATAATCTGCCCAGATAAGAGGGTAAGGTGGAATTCTGACTGATGAAAATCAGATTATGAATTTTATTGAGTTAACAGAAACACCCTTTTTATTGGATGAGAACCCGACAGGATATATGTCTGGAATTACTAGCCTTCTTACCATCATCTGACACCAACACACACAGCAGAACTGCATTAATAGAGATGAAAAATTGTACTTCCTGGATCACACTGTACCTGAAGACCAATTTTATTTTATTTGGAGAATTTCATTATTTTTAAGCAATATAGTATGGAACTTAGATTTATCATGAATTCTCCAGAAAAGGATCTAGTTAATTTAATTGATATGAGAATAAAATTAATTGATTCTACTAGCACTAGGTGGAAAGACTACTTACAGGTATGGGTAGAATTTCATGGAGGAAAATATTCTAAGAAGTAGGATTGTCAAGCATCCACAGTGCCTGTATTTAATGATTTTGCCTCACTTCCTGTATTGGCTTTCTCAGGACACCCTAAGTGTCCTATATTCCTTTTTCTTCAATAAATTTCAAAAATTCAGCATTTAGAGCTATGTATCAAATTCGTCTGGGCATTTGCTAAATTTGGTGACCCTACTAAGCAGTCATTTAAATCCTGCAACCTTCCGTGCTTCAGCCTGCTCTATAGATCTCTGCCAACTGAGACCCAAATTCAGATAAAGTTATATGACTTGATAAATTTCTCTTTTTGATTAAGTTATTTTAAACTAGATTTCTAGTCCCTTGTAACCAAAAGAAAGCTTACTGGGCCCAATTAATTATAGAACCATTGACAACTAAGCTCTATCATCTAATTATAATAATAACTACATTGTATTAATCACTCCCTGTGTTTAAGACATTTTAAATACATCATCTTATAAACAAAGCCACTCATCCTTTGAAGTAGACATTACTTTCTCTATTTCACAGATGAGGAACCTGAGGCTCTATGAGTATAAATAATTCACCCCAAATTACGCAGCTAGATGGATGGAACCAGGATGCCAGCCTCCAATCTATGTTCTTTCAATGCACCACACTATCTCAGAGTCTAGACTTTGAATTCTGAACTCTGATCTCACACCACAGAGGGAATTCTTTTATTGGGCTTGAGTTCACTACCAGTCGAGCTAAAATAACCACCAGAAAAATCTAACTTCCCGCAAATAGCTCTGCATTCAAGCCAAGTATATAAAAAGTGCATAAACGGAGCTTCAGTTTAAAGTGGGTGAAGGAAGTCACCTCAGCACTAACATTTTCTCTAATTTCCAAGCAAGTACTTGGCTCACTTGAGACATGTCAGATGCCAATCAGCATGACACAATCTCAAAGCATTAATTAAAGTCGACTCCATTGATGAAGTTAACTGAACAACTTCAAATTTTTCACTTTACGTGAACACTGGCTAAAACTGTATGAGCTGGACATAAACTATGTATACATGCAGACCTGAGGCAAAGAAATCACTGCATTTTCAATAAACCATTTCTGTTTCTTAGACAAGTATAAAAATATATAAATAAGATGGTTCACACATGTTGACCTGTGACATGGCATTGTCTGCACAATCATCTTGTGTTTGTTATTTCTCAGGGTAGCCCAACACCCCTCTCAAGAAACTCAGGTACAGCAGGTAGGTGATTAGCTCTGCTCAAATTCAGGCATCAGCCAATAGCAAACACATACGATCCAGTTTCTCACTTTCCAGAGGTGACTGAGTCCATCATATCACAGTTAACTTAGGCTGTGCTTGAAAAGCAGTCAGAGGTCAAGGAAAGTGCTCTGGCCGTCCTGCGTTTCTGCTCTCCAGCGATGGCACCCACGGTCCTCATTTGCACCTGTGTGTGGATGGCACAGTGATACTGCTTCCCCTGAAGGACAGCAAAGGCGGGACCAGGGGCTCTTGTAGAAGCCTGGCAGACCAAGCTTTTCAGTTTGTTTCTGAATAAAGCTATTTGTCAAACATCTCCACTTGATGATTTCCTGGCAGCCCTGAATATTTTATGGAGGAAGTTCCAGGAACACAAGAGACGTTGTTCCTTACCACCCCAGCCCAGCAGGCTGAGTGAGGCCTTCAGCCTCCTAGAGAGGGTCATGGGGAGACCAGTGTGGCAAAAGGAGATGGAATTTGTGACATTATGTCCCCAAGGTCAGTAAGACAATGACAACCACTCACCCCACCTCCACTCCACACCTTCCTAGTGCGCATGCCTGCTTCTCACTGTTGAGAGAACGGTTTCTGCAGCCTGGCACAGCAACACCTCAACACAAAGGTTCTTTTCAAACCCACCTCTGAACTGCAGGACCCATGCTCAGCCCATCCATCCATGAGCTCCTAGTGGATGCTCAATAAGTGACTGTAACTTCTTCTACCTGGATGCCCACAAGAGCTTTCCGTGGGTGGCACAGCAAGAGCGGTGCATAGAGAGCTGCACCCATGCAGGCAGTGAAGAGATGCATTGTCCACAGATGATTTAAAGACAATAATAAAACTGGTCAAAAGTCAGATTGCTTTTTCCCCACACATTCCAGCCACTATAAACAATGTCAGTGATGAAGTATTCCTCCAGTCTAGGGTGGACCTCCTCTCCCACCACTGGCAATGCCAGCCCCTGCTCCCCCTAGGTCCCCACCCTGTAATCCCCTCCCCACTCCTGTCCTCACTTCAGCCAGACGGATCACTCCAAAATGGGACCTGGGCATGGGATGCCTCTGACTGAAAACTCTTGCTTTCTCCCACGGCCTCCAGAATGAATACAATCTAGTAGCTTCACGGTTCTTCTCAGAGTGGGTCCAGGTGATTTTTCCAGCCTCCCCTGCATCCTTTCTCCCTCCTGATGTATCTAAAGGTCCCAATTCCTTGAACACATCATCCCATTCTCAAGCCCCTCAGCTTTGTTCAAGATATTCTTTCATTAAGAATTTTCCTTTTAATCTTGAAAATTCCAACTCATCTTGCAAGGTGTGGCTGATATGTCAGCTTCTCTGGAAAACCTCCCCGACTGCCTCCAGCCTGGAAAGAACTCATTACTCTTCCACCCTTACCTAGAGCCCTGCTACCTACCCTCACTGTCATGTACTACAGATCCCATCCTCTCTGCTTCCACTGGCTACAGTTGACTCTTCAACAATGCAGGGGTTAGGGGCGCCACCCTCCCAGTCAAAAATCTACATGTAACTTTTGACTCCCTACAAACTTATATACAGTCCCTTGGTTTACATGGGGGATTGGTTCCAGGACCCCTACAGCTAATAAAATTTGCAGATGCGCAAGTCCCTTATTAAAATGATTGTAGAACAATGCATACATTTGGCCCTCCATGTCCACAGATTCCCAACAGCAGACTGAAAACACTGAGGGCGAAGCCAAGGGAATCCCAAAGAATCCTCTGAGTCCCAGAATCATGGCTGTGCAGACTGATTGTAAAAGTGGTTCAAACTCCCCAACCTGCCTTTGCAATGTAACTTTAAGCTCCTCCCACCAAGAGGTAGAGTTTATTTTCCCGTTACTTGATTCTGGGCTGGCCTAGTGATTGTTTTAGCCAATAAATACTGTAGTGACTGAACTAGGTACAGATCTTGGTCTCAAGTGGGTTTGATGTTTCAGCTTGCTCTTGGGACTCTGCATCCACCATGAGAAAAAGCCCAGGCCACCTGCTAGAGGGACAGGAAATATGCTCAGGAGAACTAAGACCCCCTGGCCAACAGCCAGCCAAGCCCACAAAGCAGTAACACCTGATGAACCCAGACTGACCACAGAGGAACAAGGAAGTGCAGGTCAGGCAAGACCAGAAGAGCTGCCTAGCCGAGCCCAGCCTATATTGCTGACCTGCTGAACTGCAACCTAGAACATAACGGTTGTTGTGTCAAATCCCTAAGTTTTGAAGTGGTTAGTTACATAGCTAACTGATTTACCAATCCGGGAGCTGTTTCTCCTCAAAGACTCCAAGTTATATGAGAAAATAAATGTTCTTTTGTTTTTGTTTTTAAATGCCACTGTTGGATAGAGCCAATAGTTCCCTGATACAATGCTGCTGAGGAATGAAAAGATGAGGCAGAGATCCTGCCTTCAAGGAAATGACAGTCCAACTGGACTTTAAGCATATTTTTCAACTAAATGGGGTGAGGCTCGGTGCTTTAGGTATCTGTAGAAAGAATGAGAGTCTGAAGAGGTGCACAGCAATACAAGGTTATGTCCACTACACACAGAGTGAGTGGGCCAGTCCACGTGAAGGCCTCATAAAGAAAGTTGGATATGAACTCAGTGGTCTTTGAGGGAGGTTCAGGACTTAGAGAGGTGGGGATAAAAGGGGAGGTGGAAAGAGGCAGGATCCTATCTGGTCCTGGAAAGACAGACATTCCATAGGGATTTGTTCTGGGATGAGGTAAATGGCGAGAATGGAGCTCAGATGTGGTGATTTAGGGCATGGAGCACACGCAAGCTCTCTCAGTGCCGGCCCCCAAAATGTTCATTCTTTGAGTCACAAGGTCCCAGGAGGGAGGTACAGCCAGTGTCCTCCATAGCCACTCCCAAAAGTGTTTCAAAAGGTACATTGTATTGGGGTCATCTCATGACCCCAGAAGTGACCAGGCTTGAAGAATCTCTTCTACCTGTGCCCCTGTATCCTTTACTTTCTCTTACCCAGTGGGGCTACTGGCAGCCGGGGGTAGGGGGCAAAAAGTAGGTGTCTAATAAAGGTTGGATCTCAGGCTGAATTAATTTTACAAGGCTATAGAGAAAGTAAGAGGAAGGTGCCTCTTTCTTTTAAATTGCCAAAGTCAGCCACACCTCTCTTCACTTCGGAGTTGCCTGCGCCTGAGAGGTGCGATCATGGGCTCACAGGATGACCCTGGGAGCTGCGCAGGGTCATCCACTTGGGGCCTGGAGGTAAGAGAAAGTCCCCTCTTCTTTGATCCCAACTGAACATGGAGGCACTAAACAATTCCCATGCCAAACCAGCTTCAGAATTAGAGCGCAGAGAAGGAGGAAACTGTTACTTATTTTGGCCAAGAAACCTTCTTTCTTTTATTGAGCAATGATTATGTGCTAAGCATACCTTACCCTCATTAGAAAACTTTTACAATATTTCTTTGAGATGAGCATAATGATCCTCGTTTTACAGTTAAGGAGCACCAGGCCCCAGGAGAGTGAAAAGGGCGCCCGAGGTCTCAACGCTGGTTGAGTGGGAGAGGCAGGGTTTGAATCTAGGTCAGACTGATGCTGAAGTCTGCAATCTCCCCACGACGCCCCAAGCAGTGCCTGGCTACTGAGATTTTTCTCCAAGTCTAACCTGAATGAGAACTTTCACAGAAGATTATCTGTAAAGGTGTCCCATCTTAGCCAAGAGGATGAGTTAACACTTTATCCTCTAGGACCAGCTCTGTTATAAAGTAGCCATGGGCCAATCACGTGAACCCTCGGCACTTCAATGATTATTTCTCATTTATAAAATGGGAAAGTGAAGCTGAGTGATAGATCAGAACACCTGGAGCTCCCATGACTGGCAGGTTTCCCATCTCTTCCATAGCGAAACTGGCCCAGACTGAACCAGAACCTCCTGTCCCAAGTTAAGGCTTCTAGGAAAGAGGCTCACTTGCCTCAGTTTCAACCCTCCTGCAATCCACCAAGTCAGGGGACAGGGCCAACAGTACCAACTCAGCCCCTGGAGGCTCAGCCTTGTGGTGACAAGGCAGTTAAGGAGGTGACTGTGAAGGGCTCTTGGACCTTTTGATAGCCATTCTAACTGATGCCATCCAAACAGAATGTTAAAGATCCACCAAGCCAGCCATTCTGGGCCATGGAAAACTACATCATTGCTTCCTTTGCTCTGGGGAAAGAGAGCTTGTTGGTCCCCCCACCCCCGTCTCCCCTCCTCCCCAATCCTCTCACTTGGCAGAAAAGCTGCACAGCGGTGGGGGTGGGGGCATGAGTAGGTTTGCTAGTAGAGAAGGTGTTTTTCCTGAAAGTGAGTCCTGGGAGGGGGGGGGGCGGGGAGGGGGGTAAAGTTATTGAGGACATTGATTGATCCTCCACACTAACCCACCAAATCAGTTAACACCCAGGTCCTGGGAGAGGGAAAGAATGATACTGCAGGAATCTGCTAGGTGGGTGGCTCCACCTCAGTTACAAGGCTGCTGGATGGGTAAATAAAGGGAAGTGAGGGGTGTCAGCATCTGGACTCTCCCCTCCTGGTCCAGCTCTGCTGTCTGCATTGCCTGTAAGGCAAAACCCCGCCTCCTCCGTCCCTCCTCCCAGCCTCCCAGGGAGAGAGGCTGCAGGATTCTGACACAGAGAGTCTGCAGTTGCTGGGAGCCCCTCCAGGACTCCGGCCTGTGTGAGGGAAAAGGTTTGAACAAGGACAGGAAGAGTAAAGAGAAACAGAGTCATTGGTCTGAGACAGGAGAGAGTTGGAGCCAATAGTTGGTTGCTGGTGAAGGGGTACATGCAGTGACCTGTTATGTTTTTCTTTCCCTGGTCTGCCTTGTTTAGCTCAAATCTATTCCAGATGTCCAGACTGGGACTCAGCACTGCAGGGGCCTCCAGCCCTCAGAGCAGCTCACAGGATCGACGCAGGTGGGCTTTAAGACTATTCGTGGGCAGGGTGGGCAGGGGAGAGATTTGGTGGCGAAGATGAGAGTTCATTCGCCATGGGAGGTAACGTTTGAGGGGACTGAACTTAGCCCTGGGCAGATGCTGTTAGACACAACCCTCCTTGCTCCTGCAGTGGGCTGTGCTTTCTGCAGAGGACAAGCAGTGGAGGGCTAGATCTGGGGCTGAAGGTCAGGTCACTGTGGGTGTCATGCACTGCCCGGGTCCCCGGTCCTTCTGTCCCTCAGTGCCATTATCTGACTGCTTAGTGGGATGGAGTCTGGGAGGAAAAACCTGTGTTTTTCACAAGGGGCTTTCTGCGGCCAAAGGGATACGGGTGGAATAACAAGAAAGGGCCTCCTGAGTGTCAGCACTAGGAAAGGCAGCTGAGGGAAGCTAAGATGATTTCATCCTGGAAGACCTTCAGGGGGTGGGAAGCTGCTCTTTTCCAAAGGGCCTGGCAGGACTGGCCTGGGCTGGGCAGAGAGCAGCTGCTGGGACTGAGGGAGGAGCTGTGCAACCTTGGGAGATTCAGTCAACCCCTCTGGGCTGAAGGCAATCATCATAATGCCCGCTCTACTGACCTTAGTGGATTGTTATGGTGTTCAACTGTGAAAGAGATTTGAAAAATGGGCAGTGCACTTACATGTAAATGTGTCAAATTATCATTGTTAGAATCTCTTAAACTAGTGGTTCCCAATTCTGGCTGCACACTCAGACCTCCTGAGAAGCTTTTATAATAATGCTACACCTGGACCCCACCCTAAATCAATTATTTAAATTGGAGAAGGGGCAAAAAAGGGCAGGAGAGGGGGCAGGAAGTGGTATGTAAAAAAAGAAAGAAAAAGCTTTTCAGGTGATTCTGATGCCCTGTGAAGGTTCAGACCCACTGCCCACTCTTCCCTAAACTTCCTAAATATAATCACTTGGAGTAAATTTTTAAAAAGCAGGTTTTTGGCTTTTCTCAGACCTACTGATTCAGAATTTCAAGGAGGCCTGGCAATCTCTATGTTGAACAAGCAATAAAAAGAGCGTGGACTTGTCATTCCAGGGGAGAATCTGTCGATGCTCTCCTTCCCTGCAGGATGAGTACGCATACCCAGCAATGCTCCTCACAGCAGGGCAGAGCAGCTCAAGGGCTGGGGGTGGGGAGTCCTCCCTAGATAATATGTATAGACATGTGCTTCTGGGACCAGGTTGTGCTAGACGGCCACATCCAATCCCATGCCTGTTCCACTGGGTGACAGTCCAATTACAGAATGACAGATTTCTCAGCCAAAGATCCTGAGGACCTTAAGATAAAAAAGAAACCATGATGAGTGATCTATTACTAATAGCACAGGTTACCAGCGTTTTATTGTTTTGTCCATGATTGTTCAGGCTTTCCTGCTTCATACTCTCCCTGTTGACTCTGTCCCATTCATGAGGTTGTATAAACACACACACACACACACACACACACACACACACACACACACACACACACACCACAGACCCCAACCTCATCAAACACACAAATGGGAAGATGAAGAGGACTAAAGGAGCCGGTGAACTCATACCAGGCAAGTGTGTTACTTGGAAACATCACTAGTGTAGAACTGAAGAAAGCAGATATGTTAGGACCAAAAGTGACCCTGGGGACCACGTTTGATTTAGATCTTTCCTCTCAAGCTGTGGTATTAACACAGCAGTGAAGAGCAGGGATTCTGGAACCAGCCTACCTGGCTTGAAATCCTACCACCCTACTCACTGGCTGTGTGGCTTGAGACAAGCTACTTCTGTGAAATGGAAATATTGCCGGGGCTGCTGGGAACATTATATGAATTGTGCATGTAAAGCTCTTAATGAGGTGCCTGGCACATATATGCTGAGAAGTGTTTGTTGCCCTTAATTATTGTAGTTTCTATTGTTATATTATTGTAGGTGAGAAAGCTGAGGTCTAGATAATTTGCTCAATTTGTTTATACTTCTTGACTCTAGTAGGAATACAACCTAAGGAAGTAGTCACAAATGTGAACAAGTAGCTATGCTAACAATGGTCACTGTAGCATCATTTAGAAGAGTAAACCGAACGTCCAATAATGGGGGGTGAGTTACCAAAATATTGGTCCTTCTATAGGATGGTTACATAATAATTGCATGAGAAAGTTAGAGACATAATATAAACTTTTAAAAATAAAACCCAATATGATCTCTTTACAGATACAGATACAAACTAAGGCAGAGCTAGTGTAGAAGACAATTCAATAAAATACCAACAGTGAATGTCTCTGATTGGGGGGTTTGGGGACTTTTATTTTCTTCCTTATACATTTCAGAAGTGTACTAATTTTTTATAATGAGCAGATATTACTTGTAAAGTCAGAAAATAAGCCTTGGCTGGTGTGGCTCAGTGGATTGAGCACCAGCCTGCAAACAGCAAGGTTGCCAGTTCAATTCCTGGTCAGGGCACATGCTTGAGGTAACTGATCAATGTTTCTCCCCCTCTCTTTCTCTCTCCTAACCCCTCTCTCTATAAAACAAATTTGTTTAACTTCAAAAAAATGAAAGTCAGAAAATAAAATGTTTCAAGCCATGTGCTCTAGGTGGCACAATGCATTGGGAGCGTCCACAGAGGCTCTCTGTCCCTGTCAGCCTGTGCGGGCAGGAGGAAGGGAAGCTAAATGGATGAGGGCGATCACTGAACACCAAAAAGTACTCGGACCTGGTGCAGCTGGGCAGGACTGGGACCCGGCTCAGAGCGGCCCCTGGTCTGCATGTACAGTGCCAGCTCCCAGGGCTGAGCTGGAAGCAGAGCTAGTTACCTCGTATCCGGCCAAGACCTTCTGTCCAGGGCCACTGTGTCACAATGGACATTTGATTCACCACCTGCCCTGGGGGGAAGGTGGGGAAGGGTGTCACTTCCCTTTCCCAGAAATGGAAAAAGCAAGCTTCTCCTCTGTCTGAGGATACCCAAGAATTGTCTCACCTTTTTTTTTCCTTTGTCTTTATAAGAGTTTCTTGCAAGGAAGGAGCCAGAGACCTAGGTTAGCACCCCTACCGGTCTGCATTCTCCTGCTTCTCTTTAATATAGAAGCGCCTTTCCTTTCTGTGCCCCACATTTTTCCAACCATGATGCCAAGGTGCTGACACAGCCAAAACCAAGGAATGTTTATTTTGCAACTTTAAAGTAAAAAAAGATCTGGAATCACTTAATAACTAAGATAGACCTCATCAAAGAAAAATAGGAAGGCAGACAGGCAGGAAGAAAGGAGGAAAAGTAAGGAAAAAGCAGAGAAAGTACATTTATTGTACTTGGTATTACGTAAAAATGATCACACCCCTTTGAAAACAGTGCTATACACTGCTCCATATATTTTTAAGTGTTAAGTTCTGATCTTTGTCTTAAAAATAAGAGGCTAGAGTAGATAAATTCTGAAATTCAGTGATTTTACATAAAGTTGAAACTTTAGTAATTCCAACTCTCTTTTTAAAAGCTCATTCTGGAAGCAAGAGCCAACCAATCAAGTTTGCCAAGTTATCCAGGGAACCAGATGTACATTTAATGAATAACTTGAGCATCCATAGACTATTCAAACAAAAGTCAAAAATTGCCTAATCCAACCATCTCATTTCACAGATTAAGACACTGGGCCAGAGAATCACACTAAAAGTCAACATTGCTGAGGGCCAGGCAGGAATTTTTCTGAGTCACACAGCAGGTTAATGACTGGCCCAGAATTAGATGCTATTGCCACCTTCCCCATAGTCCACTTGTTCTGACTTTTAGTGATGAAAGGAAGGAAGTTTTCTTTCTGGAGAAGCATGTCTGAAGTGAGGACGTTTGTTGGCAAAGTAGAACAGAAACTCTAAAGCTAACAAATAAGACCAATTCTTATAGTTATTTTTCTCAAAGACTTCTATTTAAGAAGGCTTTGAAGGGCAACAGGGAGAGAATGTCTTCTTTTACATTACCCAGAGCTTTATTGAAATTCTGATTCTATATGTCTCTGCACAACTCAAGAAAGGGGATGAAAACCACAAGCATGGCTCGTTTGAAAAAAAAATACCAAAAACCTTTTTTAAGGGCTCAGTTTCCATGACTCAAATTCATCTCAAGGAGTTTCAGATCTCATGATGAAAGAAGCCATCGGATATCAGAAACCCCTCCTCAGCCCAAGATGTCCAGAAAAGGAGCAGGTACAAAGGCACCAACAGCTCAAGAATAGCTATGCCCTCTTTCCTTTTACCTCTGAGCACAGAAGGGAAACCATGTAAGAAAGAACTGAGTCTTGGACCAGGTGATGGATGAGCAGACAAGAGCATCAGATCCTCCTTGGGGACAGCAGAGAAGAGTCAAGGTAAGAGCCGTTGGTAGTACAAAGAGCACAGAGCACACAGAACTTCCCAGAGGCCTTAAATCCCAGCACTGGAGGGACCAGGCCCACCTGGGAGGCACCACTGCCTGAAGTATACTGGGAGAGAGAGTGTGTCACTCTTGAAAACAGTATGCTGGAAAAGGAGAATGAAGACAGGAAATCCTGGTTACTGATAGCTCACTGCTAGTATTTCTTTGTATCTAGCTCAGATTGTGAATAAGACTTTACAAATCTGGTAATTAGTAAAGATATGCTTGAATGTTTTCACTAAAAGGTCCACTTTAGCTAGAAAAGTACTTGTGAGTAGAAGCACATGCTATCATCTTTGATTTGGTTAACAGCATGTATGGAAATTGGATGGTTTCACCTTAAGTCAACACCACAAGGAAGTTTTCTTTCTGGAGAAGCATGTCTGAAGTGAGGACGTTTGCTGGCAAAGTAGAACAGAAACTCTAAAGCTAACAAATAAGACCAATTCTTATAGTTATTTTTCTCAAAGACTTCTATTTAAGAAGGCTTTGAAGGACAACAGGGAGAGAATGTCTTCTTTTACATTACCCAGAGCTTTATTGAAATTCTGATTCTATATGTCTCTGCACAACTCAAGAAAGGGGATGAAAACCACAAGCATGGCTCGTTTGAAAAAAAAATACCAAAAACCTTTTTTAAGGGCTCAGTTTCCATGACTCAAATTCATCTCAAGGAGTTTCAGATCTCTTTGAGTTTCTCAAAATGTATTTCTTAGATTATAGTTTTTGTGAGATGTGAATAGAAGTTACCCCCAAAAGGAGGTAGAGACTCTCTGAGGTAAAAATAGCTTGAACACTTGGTTCAAGCTTGAACACTTGAACACTTTGCTGCAGGACTTCTTGGTGCCTTTAATCAATCTTATGCTCACAGACCTTGAGTAGCTCCAAGAGGCAGCACTTCTGAAATATAGTGCCTGGGGATTCTTCTTCTGTGGGCATGCCGTGTAGGACTAGCATTGTGCAGATTGCATTGGAGGAACTCTGGCAAAGAACTGTCCTAGGGAAGATGGGAAGTTGAGTATCCACATCAGCAGACGACAAAGCAGGAGGAAGGAAACAGGTCACCGAGACAGGAAGAAAACATCCTGACAACAAAGGTTGTGAAGCTCAAACACAAATAGATTGAAGGAGTCTCAGTTATGATTCTCTCTCCCTGGGGATGTCTCAGAATAAGCCTGGGATAATTAGGAACAATTTCTAATGGGGTTGGGCAGAGTAATGGATTCTGTGACTTTCAGAAGCTCCTTCCAGCTCAATGGTACGATCTCATTTTGTCTTATCTCTACTTACGCATCAGGAGTGGAACGTGAGTTCAGCTCCTTCCTTACAGATTGAATGCATTCCTGAAATGCTGACTGTAAGTAAACACATTATCTGTAAACTAAGTCATATTTTCCACTGACTTGTATTGTAATTCCAAAAATACCAGCCCCAAACACATCACAAAAGGCACATCTATGAGCATGGTGGGCACTCGAGGAAGCGTCTACCTGGTGCTTGTGCAGTCTCCTTACGGCCCTTCCTCCCACTCACAGCCAGCCCAGAAGTCACACAGGTGCAGGGCTGAGCCACATGCTCTTCCCACACCCCTTATATTCAACTCTCAGTTAATTTGTAAGGGACCTGAAAGTTCTTACTGCTTCCAGGGATTTCAGATGGATAAGTCACTTCATTGCTTATGTTCTTTTTAAAGGAATTTATCAGAATCCCTGGATATTCTCTTCTGCTGGCTTTTTTTTTTTTTTTTGGCCTGGAAGAAATTTTTAGTCTAAAAGGGTACCAAGCCCGTTTACATGAGTCACCTTTGTTAAGGCCAGATATTTGATGGTTGAATAGCTGAATCATGCTCCATTTTAGGTGAGGTAATACAAATCTATAAAGCGAGAGAAACTATTGCATACCTATTTCTCAAAAGACTTTAATTCACAAAAGCTTTGAGTGGCTCCAACTGTTTTAAAGGTTGGGCAACTTTCAGGGGCATTGCCTATGCCTCATTACTCTGCTGGAGCAGGCAAAGAGGAAAGAGACCATGGGAATAATAATCCCCCTTTGTTGGGTGCTTACTACACACCAGGCCCTGTGATGCACCTGGTTAGCACTATCTCACTGAATTCCATCAGCCACCATGAAGGACGTTAAAGTAATGCCCTCATTTTACAGAGGAGAAAACCAAGGTCAGAGAGGAACAAAACATTCCCAGGACCACACAGCACACAGCCAGTGGGCAGCACTGTACGCTGAGTCCTGGGTGGGCCCACATCACTCTTTACTGCACAGTTGAGAGACAAAGGACTCAGACCATGTCTTCGTTTCTTCCATCCTGCCTCACCTGACATGGCTAGGAATGACAGAAAGGAGATGCCGCACACTTGCAAATTCACCACTGAGAGTCAAAATGCAGTCAGGAAAATAGAAAATGGTAATAGCGTTTTTTAGAGTTCCCACTTTTGAACATACATTTGGGAAAACATCTCCTAGTCCATCCAATGAGTAAAAAACCTTTCTTTCTCAGCTCTGGTCAGCAGTCCCCACCATTTCGAATATCATAGCATTCCTTTTCCTTCCACTGAAGGAAGGAGTTACGACTGCATGAAGTACACCATAAACTAGTGCAAGTTCACTTTTAAGTTTGTTTTGAGTTTTTAAAAGGCTCCCTTTTATTAAAAAGCACCTCTGAGAGGAAAATGATTCTATTATTTTTATACACATACACACCCGAGCTCACTCACTCATGTGAAAAACAACTTCTGAGAGGTGCTCTTCTGAGAAAAGTGAGGTAGACAGGCGTTGGGACATAAGGTCCACGATGGATTTCCCTTAAGCCCAACCTGATGCAATTTTCTGCACTCCTGGAAAGGGCAGATGGGGAGGGAGGTGTTATGCAATTCTCTTGATTTGGGATTTTTCAGAAGTGAAAGCTGTCCCCAGTGAGGGGTGACCAGTGTGAAATCTACTTCTCTCTTGGAATCTTAAGGGTTTTGAGTGGGTTCTACCCAAAATGCTGTTGAGACTCCCATCTTGCATTCTGGCCCTGAAATATTTTTAATGCAATTACAGGTAAAGCTAGGAAAAGAGGAGAGCCTTTCTTTTTATTTTCTCCTTTTAATTGGTGCTTTATTGGTGCCTTGTTAAAGAAATCTTTTGCTACCCTTTACTACGACAGTTTCTCCAACAGTTTCTCAAACTTGCTTTTTTTTTGGTTTTTGTACTTTTTAAATTTATCTTTTACTTAAGCATCCCTGGCATACAGTCTTATATTAGTTTCAGGTGTACAGTATAGTGATTTGACATTTTTATACGTTACAATGTGATTACCTCAGTAATTCTAGTAGCCATCTGCACCATGCAAACTTATCACAATATTATTGACTGTATTCCCCTTCTCCTTTTCACCCATCCCAAACCCTTCCCTTCTGGTACCCATCCCTTTAGTCTCTGTTTCTATGAGTCTGTTCTGTTTGTTTTGTTTTTTAGACTCCATACATAAGTGAAAGCATACGGTATTTGTCTATCTCTGTCTGACATTTCACTTGGCATAATACCCTCTAGATCCACCCATGTTGTTGCAAATGGCAAGATTTTTATTCTTTTTTGTTGCTGCATAATATTCCATTGCAAATACACTACATCTTTTTTATCTATTCATCTATTGATGGACACTGAGATGCTTCTATATCTTGACAATTATAAATAATACTGTAATAAACATAGGGATGCATATATCTTTTCGAGTTAGTGTTTTTGTCTTCTGTGGATAATTACCCAGAGATGGAATTACTGAGTCATATGGCATATTTCTTTTTAGTTTTTTGAGGAATTCCCATACTGTTTTTCATAGGGGCTACACCAGTTTGTAATCCCACCAACAGTGCACAAGGAGAGCCTTTTCGAGGACAGCCTTTCCTATCTCTCTCCCAAGGCCTTACTATCAGACATGATTCCACCTTTACAGCCACTTGACTTTTGGCCAATAAATGTCACAGATAGGAGAGTCTACCTGAGAGCTGAAACAGACTGGGAAGAATCTCAGAATAGAGGAATCTAGAAAAGATCTGGGATGACCACGGGGCTCATGATGTCACATAGACACCTGACAGATGCAGAGCCCATGACTGGTGGCCAACTGTTACCCAGGAGAGCCATGACCCCACTTACAAATCCCCACTCCTGACTCTCGCCCATCCCACCAGGAGGAACAGAGTGCTGTTTCACTACCTGACATCACAGAAGTAGGGGGTCATCCTCAAATTGGAGGTATCCAAATACCATAGTTTGCTTTTTTCTTATTTTAATCATTTTACATGGAAATCCTTAATGGCATTACCCATCTCCCTGCCTTCTCCACTGGACAGAGAACATAAGTGAGCATGTGGTTGATGCCTGTGAGCTCCCTGCTCTCCAAGCGATCACACAATCCTCTCTCTGATCTGGCGTTGTGACTGTCTCTGCCCCAGCCCACCAGCCCTCACTTCTGCTCTCACTATCCATTTCGAACAACCCCACCTACTTCCAGCCCATGTAAGGGTCCACTGTGACTCAGTACCATTAGATCGCACAGGAAGGCCTTCAAGAGCAGTCACATGCACCTGTGTCCACAGAGTCACCACATGAAGCAAGCCGGGTAAGTTGCCCTGAACTTGGTACCCTTCAGTCTTTGATTTTCTAACCTGTTGTAGAAGGAAGTGTTTCCCACCTGTAAGAAAGACAATGCTATGGACACCATGAAAATGACAGATGGCCAAGCTTCGGTGGACACTGGGCAAAAGACAGCCCAGTCCCCATTGATGGAGGCAGCTTCACTCAGCTCCTGCTGGCTGATGTTGGAAAGTCCAAATGCAGGAAAAATGACACCAGACCTTTAGTTGTTCAAGAGACTCAAATCAAGCACTGCGTATGAAATATTCCAATATTTAGCATGTGTTTTGCCAGCTTTATTGAAATATAATTGTCATATTCTGTATTTGGTAATGTTGTGTTGTATTTGGCCTGGGAGTCACTGGTTGAGGACCTGCTATTTGGCGGGAATGACCTGCAGTTTTGGGCTAGGTGCTCTGCGACTGCTATTTGGAATTCTGCTGGCATACAAAAGCATGAACCAGAGGGTTGCAGATAAAATAAAATAACATAAAATCAAATAAAGTAAAACAAAGCAAAATAAAATAAAATAAACAAAAAACAAACACAATTCCAGAAGAGCAGAGGGTGACTACCAGGAGGAGACTCTGGCCGGGTGCGGGTGAGGGCCTGGGCTCCTGTGCGATGGGACCCCTCCCCTGAGCACAGAGAGCACTTCTGCAGGGCATGCACTGTTTTCCCCGCCATGCCCGACTTTTTCCCTTTCCAGCAATGCCAAATTGCCTCCAAGCAGCTGGGGAGCGCCTGTCTGATTTATGGCTCAGCTACCATGACTTCTGGAAACTTTGTTCTCCCTGTGATTTATAAAAGAGATCTGTAACTCAACACTAACTTCTCTTTTTCTACCAGGGCAACAAAGTGCAGGGAAGAGCCTAGCAGCTGGTTCTTTTTCCTGGGGCATAGGAGTCAGCACTCGTGGGTAGGATGCTAACTTTCTGTATTCCTATCTTCCTCTGTAAAACAGAGAAGTCTCAAGTAACCTCTGCTTTCCTGATTCCCAACCTATGACAGTTTCCTGTATCCCAGTCACAACATCTAACAGAGAGAGTCAAGCCCTGAAAGTTCAAGATCCTCTTACTCCACCAGTGAGATTAGAGGCCCAGGGCATGGCTGTCCAGGCCACAGCCTGTGCACTAGCTTCTCTTTGCAAAGTGAAAAATACCTTTGGTACTGTCTAGAGTAACAATTATTAATCCTTTCTTAAAAACCCAGCAGCTGATTATCTGATTAAGGATTTCTCTAGCTAGGCCTGCTGCCTCTGTACCCTGGAAAGTCAGGAGGGAGACAAAAATGAAATGCAAAAGCACGTAATTCCATTTCCTATGGACAGCTCAGATGAGGAGTTTGATTGGGTAGGAAGTGAATAAAGTTGGTTTAAAAATGGTTAAATAATCTCTAGGTTTCCATTTTCCATGGAAAAATACACTGAAGTTGGAGTCAGAAAGCAGGAGCCCTAGACTCTGCCATGCCCCAATTGCCTATGTGAGAGGGGCTAGTCATCCACCTCTGAGCCTCAATTCCTCCTTTATGAGGTGTCACTTACCACCTCTTGCAGCCCCCACATTCTGTCCATGTGACTCTCAATACTGCCCTCTGCAATGTGCTGGTGCTCATGGGAAGGGGTGACAGACTCCTCATCTACTTGGGCTGGAAAGTAACTGTTGAAAAAATATTATCAGTATTATCATTCTGTTCTTACATGACATATTCAGATTATTTCTATATGTTACATCACATTGTTAAGTGCAATTATTTAAAGAGATTCCACTGTGAATCCTTTAGGCAAAGAGCCTTCTGGTAAAATAGCTAGCTATCCTGAGCCAATTTTTTTTATGTCATATTTCATTTCAGTGTTTGTTTGAGAGAACAAAACTGAAGCCGCAGGGACTATGCCTTTCTCTGAGAGTGCAGAGGGTCCTGGCCCCACCCCAGTGGCTATTCAGTGTCTGGAGGCCCCCTCAGCTGCCTGTCAGAGGGAAGAGCCTGCTCTTCTGAGAGTTTATTTCCTGCTACAGCCTCATTTGAACCTTACAACCTCACAAAAAGCAAATGGAGTTAGCATCCTTATTTTGCAGATGACAAAACCGAAGCTTAGAGAGGTTAAATGAGGTGCAGCTAATAAGTGGTGATTCAGACCAAACCCCCAAGGCAAGCAAGCCAAGAAGCTCTGAACTTGGGATGGGGAGGGTTGTCCCACTGTGTGTCCTGGGCTAGGTGCCCCGTGGGAAGCTGCAGTGGCTGTGGGAATGAGTTGAGCATCAAGAGAATATTCTGGCCTGAGTAGGGACCCCCAATGAGAACCGAGGAAGCTCTCTAGTCACAGTGGAAGCAAAGGGACACCCACAGGAGTAGGGGAGCCAGCTTCTTCTGACTCCAGAGTGTCCTGACTCCTATAGCTGAAAGGGGGAAAGGGAACCTGGAGAATGGGATGCCACAGGGTATTCCCACCTGCAGAGTAAGAGGAAAAGTATAGTGGGGTATGAAGGTGGCCAGGGAACAGAGCGGGATGCTAAGGACGAGAACCAGGGGAGGTAGGATTTTGAAAGGCACAGAAACACTGCACAAAATCTCTGAGCCAGGGGTCTGGCTTATGGGTTCTGTCCCCGGGGCTAACTGTGAGACCCTGCATTTGTTCCAAGGAGGAAGATTCAAGGAAGTATGTGAGGAAGGCTCCAGTGGAGTGCCAGTCCCTGGGAGTGCTAAACTGTGAGGTGAGAATAGAGGCGGTCGTGAGGAAAGTCTCTATGGCAAGATGTGCTATGGCCATGTGCTTTCAGGGCTCCACAGGGGAAAGGCAGAGGACACCTGCTGGTTTTCCATCTGAGGTAAACGGGCATGTAAGTAAAAGTCGGCATACACTCTCAGGAGCTATGAGTCCATCTGTCTTCGTGCTTAGTGCCAGCCAGACCCTCAGTGCACTCCATTGTATTATATCTCTCCTGAGGACAAGGGACACACATGAGCTCTGTGCCCTTGAACATGCCCTCTGAGCCTCAGCTGTCTTACCTGCCAAAGAGGAAACAATGCCTGACCTTTCTACTTCATTTAGTTGTTGGAAGATAATAATAATGATCATAATAGCTAACCTTTGAATAGTGCGTACATATGGTTACAGAGACTAGGTACCTAGTGTTCCCTAGCGTTACACAGCACCACATATTACATAAACATTGTACATATACAGAGTCTGGCACAAATAATGCTCCTTTTTTATGAAAAAAAATCTTTTATTACAAAATCATAAGCATGGAATTCTGTAGCATAACAACATCACACTCAGGCACACCACATGACATTTTAAGTAAAATGTTCAAATTGCTGTCCATCTTATGTAAGACATTCACATACCCTACCAACCACACTCAAGCAAGCCTTACTTCTGCCAGACCCTGTATTAACTCAATCCTCAAAACACCTCTATGAAATTGGTAGTTGTTGTCCCCCCACTTGACAGAGAAGGAAACTGAGGCACAGTGCAATGTCAGAACTTGTGCAATACCATCCAGCAGGACCAAGGTGAGATTCGAACCCAGAAACATCTGGCCACAGAGCCCATGCCCCTAGCCTCTTTGTCACATGACATGATGTCTGAAAGCACTGAATGTGCTTTAAATGAATGGTGCATTCTCATACTTGTTAAAACCACTCCTGCTAGGGAGGAAAGCTGAGTGAGAATTCGCTGGGCGAGGATGGCGCCTCCAGCTTTGGAACTGCGACCCCTCACCGTGTCAGGCTTCCCAGAGGACAGGGAAGGGATGGCAGGTCCTCCAGCCCCTCCCAGTGCAGGACAGTCTTCCTATGTTCTTTCTCAAAGCAAAGTGTCTCTACTGCCAAGAGCGGGTTTGTCTGTCTCCTGGAGACAGCGGTTGTCAAGCCTGAGAGAACAGCAAGCATGTCAAAAATAGCAGCGCCAGCAGACTGCGTGGCTGCAATTTCCTTTTCAAATGTCGACTTAGCTCTAGCCAAAAGAGCCAGGGTCTGTCTATGCTCCCTGCAGCCTGCAGCTGAGACTGCTTAAGGTTCCAAGATGTTTGCTAGGAGTGGGCAAAGAGTGTCTGCTGAGAAATCCTCTCCATAGCAACAATGATGAGATTGGACTGTGTTTAAAAAAAATTATTTGTCATAAATCCCACCATGGCTAGGCCCCAAATAGGTTAAGCAATAGCCAAGGTGAGACCAGTATTAATGATACTAACTACAGTGTGGGCCCCCTTTTCTCTTTGGTTCTGGAACTAAGGGAGTCACCCTTCTGTTTGGATCACCTTTCGAAAGCAGTCACTTCTAGGTTTAACCCACTCCCCCTTTGGCTACCAAGGGGATGGGGACCAGGAAGGGAGGCAGAGGCTGGGTAAACTCCTTTCTCTGGGAGTGCAGAGCAAATGGACGTGGAAGACATGACTATCTCCAACCCCTCAGAGACCTCTTGTCCAGACAGAAAAGCGGTTCCTTGCGAGGCACAGTAACATGAGGACCAGGAGCCCATCTGTTGTTATTCCCGGTGGCCCGACTCTGGAAAGCTCCATCCCCTGGTTAGCCCCAAGCTCCAGGCCTGATTCTGTCACAAGGCATCTGTGCAACCTGAGCAGGCCGGGTATGAAGTGGGATGGAGAGAGGAAATCCTACAGTTGAAAGAAGGGATTTCTTTTCCTCCCCTAAGTGACCTTGACAAGATAGAACCAGCCCACACTTTGATTCCTGGGGCAATAACACAGTCAAAACCAATCCGAGCTAGGACACCAGTGCCAGCCAAACTGTCCCAGGGGACAACATTCTCTGGGAATCTAGTTGGCATTTACATACAGATGCCAGGCAACAGAAATGCTGCCAAAGCAAGGGCTCAGCCAGTGGAGAGAGGAAAGATAAGCAGCAGGACTGGAAGGTGTCATGTGAGTAAAAGCTCCAAGGGGAGAGAAGGAAGGGGTCAGGGAGTGAAAGGCAAGTAAGAGCAAGAGAACAGCTCTTCGGTTTGCCCCAGTACCTGACGTCTGGGCCCGCCTCAGCAGGCAGTGAAGGATGAATGGCTGCTGCAGGGAAACGGGGCAGGACAGGAGGCTGAAGCCCTGACTCCCCCGCAATTTCTCAGGGAAGTCTGTGTTTACAGGTGCAGAGATTAAGTGGGGTGGTTTTGGTTTGTTTGTGGGGTTTTTGTTTTTGTTTTGCCAGCAAAGTGTAAGTACCTTGGACAAGTTCGCTGCCTTAGTCCGATGTAATGAATCATTTCCACCACACTTATTGTGGTTTAATAGTGCTAACTATGCTCTACATTTACCAAAAATAGGTTGACCTGTCTTCAGAATGAAAACAAACAAATATGCAAATCTCACCACAGTTTGATCGTCAAAAAAAAAAAAAAATCAGTTCTTGGCACTGACCGTGAGTAGCAGGGAGCAACTGTATGAAAGGCTCTACCGTGTCCCCACGTGCCAGAAGTGAAAAAACATCATCCCATCCTGGATGCTAATTTGGCCCCCCTCAAAGATGCTAAACATCTCGGTTTTTAAATCCAAACCATTCCCCCAGCCAAGATGTGACTCTCCCAGATTATTGTAACGTTTTATTTTCACAGTCGATGTTTTTGGTTAATTTATAGAGTTGTGCAACCCTCACCACAATCCTGTTTTAGAAAACTTCCATTACCCTCCCCCAGAGCCCCCCATCTATGTCCTGGTGCAGGTGGGACTTACCCTGTGCTCTACGACCTCCAACAAGGTGAATATACTAGCTCTCCTACAGGCTGGTCAGCGGATCTTAATCCATCTTTTCAAGGGGCGTCCCCTGCACCTTGAGCCACAGGGATTTATGTCCTAGCTTTTGTTTTACCTTCAGGGCACAAGAGAGACAGCTGGGTGCTCTGAGAACCTTCCAGTGAACTAAGGGCAGTTAGAAGGTCTCCCCTGAGTTAAGGGTTTTTCTAGGCTAATTCCAATCTTATACCTTCCTAAGTCATCTTTTCTCTGTGCATTGTATTAACTCTACTGTTTCTATGTCTTGAACACCCCTATGAGGATTTTAAGGTTGAGAGACCCTAAGATGAATGTATTTCAGTGCTATATGGCAGAGTATTTATCTGAGGCTTATCAGGTGTTCTCTCTCTCTTTCTCCCTCTCTCTCATCCTTGTAGGTTCAAAACATTTCTGGAAGACACTTTTCTAAACCCACAGCAATCTCATCTGGCATCATAAGTTCAGGACTTTCCTCCACAGAGGTGAGCATGGTAGGAACAGATGGTCTGCTGCGATGCCAGGGGAAAAGGGAATCCTGGAGAACAACTTTCTTAGCAAACACAGCTAGTCCTAAAGTCCCAAACGTGACCTCCACAGAAATCTATAGGTGTTCCCAGTCACTAAAATGGTGATGAGGGGGAGAAAGAAAGGATGATATGCACAGAGGGAAGAAGAGCTTAAAACAATGCAAGGGAAATGTGAGAAGGAAAAAATGCAGAGCAAGGAAGGATGAACAGAAGGGGGAAATGCAGAGA
Organism: Macrotus californicus; assembly: GCA_007922815.1. Classification (NCBI taxonomy): domain Eukaryota; kingdom Metazoa; phylum Chordata; class Mammalia; order Chiroptera; family Phyllostomidae; genus Macrotus; species Macrotus californicus. The sequence goes on from VMDR010001924.1 coordinate 56,764, forward strand.
AGAGGAGATGATTAGAAAAGGGTGGGCAAATCAGCAGTAGGAGAAGAGAAACAGACAGGAAGGAAACTGAAGTAGATGGAGTCAAAGAACATACACAGAAAGAAAGCAAGGTAGCTGCTAAGTAAAGGAACCTCGAACCCAGATTTTCCCCCAACCCTCCCTGCCCTGAGTTCTAATTTGGCCCAAAGGACTGAGCCCATACAAAATTCCCCAGCAGGAGAACCTACCTCAGATGCCCTGAGGGCCAGCTGTCCCTTTCTCTCGTCTTGGGGACGATCAGGCAGAACTGTTGCATGTCACTGTTGAGCCTAACAGGTCCAGGAAGGCCTTTGGGAGCTCCTGCTGGCTGCAGTCAGGTGCAAGGATGACCTCAATCCGGCCTCTGCTGGCAGCTGTGAAATCGTCACCCCAGCTTTCACAGCAACACAGGGTGAATATTCTCTTGGTGCTCAGGGCACAAAATCCACATAAAGAGGCTCAGAGTCAGAGAAGGAATCACTTGGCAAAATCCTCCACAGAAATTAGGTCAGGTCACAGCCTCTCAGTTTTTCTTCCAAATCTTTAAGAAGAACCACCTATGAAATTCCGTCCAGGAGCTAGACTGTTCCCTGGGGAGGGGTGGGGGGAGATATCATTTCTCTCCATCTCTCTTACAGCTAGGAGGAGCCTCTCTCTGAGGAGATGAAAACTCCATGACACTACTATGGATTAAAACCTTATGACTCTTGGCAGGATCAAATCCCCTCCAACGCACCCCTTGTCACTTTGAAAAAGATAATATTGACATTGGTTTAACTGGCAGTTGCTTAGCATTCAAGTTTCTGAAGAATCAGAGGTGAGATGAGGCAGCTTCAATGACTGGGTAGGGAAACTAGGAAGAAAGGTCCAGGTGCAAGTTTTAGGGACCTGTTTTTTCAAAGGTCACGCATTCCTGTCCTTGCACTACCAGTCCCTAACCCAATATGGGGAGATGTCCCATTTCAGAAGCTGGAGATATGTAGTCTCCTATTCTCCTTTGCTGCCCAAATCAGAAGATAGAGAGAACAGACTGGAAGGTTGCTATGGCAACCAGAGTCCCTGGAGAGCCCAGCACTCCACAAAACCTTTACTTTTGGGCATGCTCTGACTTTAAAAGGCAATGTTGTTTATTAGTGATGGTGATGAAGATGATCACATACACATATGTAGAGACGCATGCCTACATATTCCAACATTTACCCTCGGCTGGGCCCTTCTCCTTTCCCCAAATACCCAGGAGTGACAGAACAGATTTGAGAAAGCAGCACTTTATGGCCCCAGAGCAGGTTTCTGAATCATGAACTCCTCTATCTCCTCCTGTGTTTCAGGTTTGGAGAAACTAAGCTCCCAATCAAGGTGGCTTCTGGCCCTGGAAGGATTCCGCTGAACCTGCCTAAAGAGCAACCTCCTTTCTGAAGGGTAAGAAGAAAGACAGGCCAGTTCAAGAGACTAAGAAGGTATTTAAAGGCCCAGAGCTAAGGAGCTAAAGGCCTAGAATGGCCTATTCTTGGGCTTTGGATCCAAGCAGTATCCCTAGGGTGGGGAGAGGCTTTGTCTATGGGAGATGGGAGACAGGGTAACGAACTAAAAATCAAGTCCATTACCAAAATTCACACATTTGCATAGCATCATCCCCAGCTTCCCAGATTAGTTCATTGAACATTCCCCATGAGGTAGGGAGGGGAAGACATTGATGTTCCCATGTAACGGGTGGGGAAACTGAGGCACAAAGAGGGTGGCGCCAAAATTACCCTGTAACGCTGTGGCAAAATCCAGATTGAGATCTGGCACTCACAGGACCATAGTATTTCTCAAGAAAACCCTCAAAAGGCTGTCCATCATAAGTTGCTCCTTGAGAGAATTTTCTTCAAAAGAAATTCTCATCTAAGAGTCTTAAAGCATAGATATAAAATTAAAAACATGTTAACAGTCCTTTTGGTTTCTGAACTGTACCCAAAAGAGCTCAGAACAGTACATCACAGTTTGTCAAGGCAACCAACAAATGACAATGTTACCCAGGGAGGAGTGAGGGCCGGCGGGCAGTGTGATGGAAGGCAGGAGTTCCACGATGGAACAAGATGGTTTTGTCCAGTGGTGACTCGCCACCTTTCCTTACCAGTTAGAGCAAGTCAGCTGCAGCTCCAAGGGGCAGGGCAGGAAAACGTTTGTTTGATCCAGAGAAAAACCTCTAGCAGTGTGATTGTCGGCAAAGAAATGATGCTTCTTCCTTACTCTAAACCACCTACCTATTCCACTCCCAACAAGATGGGAAGAACCCCACACTAGCATCCAATGTGTGCTTTCACCTGTCTGCAGGTTTGAGCTGGAATTTGTTTCAGAAAGCCTCCAACTGTCCTAAATCAAATTCCCAAGAAGGATGGAGAGCTAGAGAGGTTGGGGGAAAGTGAGGGAGAGAAATCTGCCATCTGCAAGAAGATTCCTCTGCCCCTCTGAGATGACAGTATCTGTTTAAGCGACACCTCTCTTCAGATATGTGGACACGCCAGTTGCCTGACTCTATTTGGCCATTTCTCCTGGCTCTGTAGTTCCCTTTCACTAGTTCATCTGCACAGGAAGGCACTTGCACATAGAGTATTTGGCTCTGAGAAGAACCTTCCTGGAAGCTAGAGAGAGGCGATCATAGTAGGGGGAGGGGTGGGCGTGGGACTAAATGTAGACCAAATAATGATGTCTACTGTGCCAGAATACACATGGGAGGATCCATTGGCCCCTTTGGTCCAGGACTCACATTAATGTCCCCCGGATGGCCAAGTTTAATTGTAGTTTCTCTAATTCCATCCAAGACTAGAGATGAATAACATATTTTGAGGCTGTGCATCTAAAGGCTCTCCCAAAGGCCCTCTGCAGGATGACCAGCAGGTGTAACAGAGCCCTGGAATGAAACTGCAAGATGAGTATGGTTTCTGTCCTCCAGCTTCTACCAGTCACCACCTGGCCAGAAGCTAAGACAAGTGCATGCCCCAAAGCAAAGGACACTAAGGAGAGAAACGGGACCCAGGTGTAACCTGGCTCCCATCCAATTGACATCACCATACCTACAGTTATTAGAAGTCTCGAACATGAAAAATCAGAGTCTTGAAGGAAAATCAGACAGAAATCTCACTCACATAACAGAAGATAGGCATGAATGGGTGGCACCGCTGGCTTTTCAAAAATATCACTTAGATGGATAAAACTTGAATGCTGCAGGGACCAAGCAACAAGGTTGACAGTCCAGGTATTTGGTCCTGGATGCCATGCACTGGGCATTGGGGAAAGAGTCAGGAAGTTACCTGAAGCTCAGGTGAGAGTTGTGGAGAATGAGAAGGAACCCTAAGAAAGTATTTGCTCAGGATCACCCTTCTCATGCAGGCCCTTCCTGCACTGGTCAAACTTCAGTGAGCATCCTTTTCTCTGCATACATCCGATGTGGAGTGGGAAGGTAGCTGGGTCTCCGTTCCCGGGTGGCCTCAGAGAATTCAGGCTTGCCAAGTCCATTGTCGGCTGCCTTCAGGTCTGGTGCAGGTTGCCCACAAGTGACATGGGTGTACTGGCCTTGCTCCTCCTGCTCCGTCTCCCGGTGATAGAAGTAGTTGAAGTTGGAGACAATGACGGGCACCGGTAAGGCAATGGTGAGGACCCCGGCGATAGCACATAGTGAGCCCACGATCTTGCCGCCAACTGTCATGGGGTACATGTCCCCATAACCTACTGTGGTCATTGTAACCACTGCCCACCAGAAGGCATCCGGGATGCTAGGAAAGAGTGAATCATCATCATCAGCCTCTGCGAAGTAGACGGCACTGGAGAAGAGGATGACTCCAATAAAGAGGAAGAAGATGAGCAGGCCCAGCTCCCGCATGGAGGCCTGCAATGTCTTGCCCAGGATCTGCAGCCCCTTCGAGTGGCGGGAGAGCTTGAAGATGCGGAACACCCGGACCAGGCGGATCACTCGGAGGATGGCCAGGGACATGGCCTGCTGCCCGTTCTGGCCACCCCCTCCACTGGCTGACTGCTGCTCCTGCTGCTGCACCAGCTCAGTGCCCAGGGTGATAAAGTAGGGGAAGATGGCCACCAAGTCGATGATGTTCATGATGTTGCGGAAGAAGGCTGGCTTGCTGGGACAGGCAGAGAAACGCACCAGGAGCTCAAAAGTGAACCAAACAATGCACAGAGTCTCCACCAGAAAGAAGGGGTCAGTAAAGAAGGAGCCCCCAAGAGTGCTTAGTGAGGATGAGCCCCCTACCCCCACTCCCCCAGGAGCGATGCCAGGATGAAATGTATAGGTATCATCTTCATCCTCCTCTTCCTCCTGACTCCCCCTGGAAATTGAGGAGACTCTGCTCACACCACCACCATTGCTTCCACCTCGACCATCTGCACGAAACTGGGGCAAGGTCTCCAGGCAAAAGATGACAATGGAGATGAGAATGACCAACACAGAGACGATGGCGATGCCCCTGGCAGGCCCAGAGCTCTCCGGGTACTCGAAGAGAAGCCACACCTGGCGCTGGAAGGGTTGGGAGGGCAGAGGCTTCTCGTCTTCACCACCTTCGGGCAGGCAGCCCTCGTCCTCCCGGAAGGCCGCCAGGGCCTCATCCCCCAGTTGGTAGAAGCGGATCTCCTCCAGGAAGATGTCCAGGGGCACGTTGACCGGCCTCCGCAACCGGCCCCCCGACTGGTAGTAGTAGAGGATGGCGTCGAAGCTGGGCCGGTTGCGATCAAAGAAGTACTCGTTCCTCAGGGGGTCGAAGAAGCGGACGCGGCGGCCTGGGTCTCCCAGCAGAGTGTCGGGAAAGAGCGACAGGGTGCGCAATTGTGTCTCGAAGCGCAGCCCGGAGATGTTGATCACCAGCCGCTCGCTACTACAGCAGCCCCCGCCCGCGCCGTCCTCCGGGAAGTCTCCTGCATCCTGTTGCTCCCCCTCCGGCCCACGGATCTCCCCGGGCGCCGCCAGCGTAAGGGATTTCTCCGATCGCATGTCCTCCCCGCGGTGCTCTGCCCGCCACTGGAACAGCGCCCCCGACACAACCTCTGGAGCGCGGCAGCGCTTCCCAGCGCCCGGCTGCGCCCTCTTTCTAGGGTGGGGCTCGCGCTCCTCGGAGCTAGCTGTCTGACCTGCGGTTGTGTCCGTGAGCCCCGAAGCCCTGGTCCCTCCAAGGCTAGGTCAGGGAAGGTGCCCTGGGTGCAGAGGATTTGGCTCTGCGCCTCCAGTTGTCCGCGCCTGGGTGCTAGAGCTTACTGGGATACCTGGAACAGCAAACTGGCGCGTGCGGTACTGGATGTCCGAAAACACGCTTGGCTTCGCCCCCTCGGTGCATGAGACTGGGCTCCGGGACGCAGGGGTCCGCAGTGGGAGCACTTCCCAGCTCCCACTGCGCTTCTCCAACAGCTCAAAGCCCCCAGACTGCCGCGGGTACCAAAGCGCCAGATGCGCCTCCCTCCAGCTCCGCTAAGACTCCTGGCGGGGCTCGGCCTCCGCCCTGCGTTCACCGCGGACTCGGTCTAGCCAAGGTCGCCGTTCCCGCACCACAGCCGCCACCTCCTCCCTGTGGGCCTAGCCGCAGGCCTAGGAAACGGCCCTAGGGCTGCCCCGGCGCCGAGGCGCGGGGACCCACCTCCCCACCGCTCAAGCCTTTGCTGCAGCCACCGCAGCTGCAGCGGCTCGGCTCTCTGCTCTGTCCTTCCTTCCCAACACACACTCCCCAAGTGACGTGGCAGGCCCCGCCTGCTGCCCCCTCCCACACCACTCCCACATGACACCCCTCGCCCGGCCAGGGGCTGCTGTGAGCCAGGGCGCTGTGGGAATAGACACACACTTGGCTCACCAGTAATCTTTCCCGCGCTCTCGGGGCACGCCTCTCCCTTCACACGATCACATTCACAGCCCCCCTAAACAAAGCACCAATATCCTCATACCACACCCCCTCCACCCCCACAATCAGCTTTTCTCAATGTCAATTTCCAGGGTTGACCTGCGCAGTGCATTTCATCAATAAGAAAACACACCCCGCCCCACCACACACACGGAGCACTGTGCCTCCACTCATCCAGAAATTTAATAAAAAAATCAAATCATATTTTGCCCTTCTGTGTTTACAAAGATCTATTTGCTAGTTCTCCAATCTCTACTGAAAAAAAGTAGAGGAAGCATTTTTGAGATTTCTTGAGAGCTTCCAATTTAAGTTGTACTCCAATATAAGTCCCCAGAGAACCTCCTACCTCCCTTTGCAAACCTGGGAGGGCGCAGCTGCACGTTTCCTAGGACTGCAAAGTGAGAGTAAAGAAAGGGATAAGTCACCCATTGCCTTTCCCATCAGAAGTTTTCCTCGGGAGTCGGGAGTCCTGGAAACTTAGGTCGCAGGCCCAGTGAAGAGGGAACCAGAAGATGGTGGCATCTCAGAGGGAAGGGTAGCCTGGAATTAATTTGCTCCCAGTCTACCTGGGGAGGCATTTGGAATGTCTGCTTATGGTGCAGACAACAGAAGGGGTGGGGGGAAATGATATGTAAGAGTGTTGATAAAAAAATAATAGCTATGTTTACTGAGCATCTAGTATGTGCCGGCCGCAATGTAGGTGCTTTACTTGCGCTCTCTCCCTCACTCCTCGCAGCCCTATGGGAAAGATGGCCTCTGCTTGAGGTGACATTACAGGGAAGACCCACCTGGCCATATTTGTGTAGGGACCAAATTTGTTGTTGATTACTTCCCCAGCGCTCCAGGAGGGAGGTGGTGAAAATGGTTTTCCATCCATTTCTGCTACAGACCATCGAACCTTTCGCCACCAGATCAGACAGGTTGGTGTCTAGTGGAGGACAGTTGGTCTGATCTTTTCCGACTGCCACTTCCAGGTAAGCTTAACATTTGCTTCTCTGGGCCTCAGTTTTCTCTTTGGGGGTGTCTATGCCCAAATGAATGGGCTGACAACTACCAGGTGTTTGTGTGTTGCTTCTTCTGCATATCAGATCATTAGTCAGTGTTCATTGATAATAACGATGGGAATGATAGGTAAAGGTACCGCAAGATGCATGTAAGAATTCTTTGCATGACATGAGTATTTCAAAACCACAGTGGCTCGCTCCCAGAGGAGTCGGGGAATAGGGAACAAAGTCTCATTTGGGATGTGTAGAGAAGAGGTCAGGCGGAGAGTGGGTAGGAGAGAAACTAGCATCTCACTGAGTCTTCATTTTCTAGTCCTGTCGCTCACCAGGCTTGCCAGGTAGTTTCTGCCTCCTTTCTGTGCTAGCACTGCTGGTTTCCACCCGCTTCTCTCACCTTGCAGGTTTCAGCGAGAGGCGAGAAAGAGCAAGTGTTCCAAGTCACCCACTTGCTAGTTTTCCTATTTACAGGCTATGTAATTAAGCAATTTAGACTTCACCCAAGTAAGTTGTTCCACTGAAAAATTATTTTTAAAGGAGAGAAAAGGAAACCAGCAACAAATACAACATAGAAGATACTGTTTTACCCTTGTCCAATTATCTGTCATTGTTTTCTGGGTTGTAAATTGATTACTTAATGATTCTTTCTGTCTTTGTTTTCAAAATTTATAATGAAATATTCACTTACACGTTTGTTTTTGTTATTGTCATTTTTATTCACGAGTTTATCAACTAGGCCAACAACCTTTCTAAACAACCCTTGGAGAAACAAGGGCCAGAACCTGCATTCTGCCAGAAGGGCACGCAGTCTAACGTGGTGGCAGGAGCCACCCTTCCAGTCCCCCCTGGGGTAAGCCTGCCAAGCTGCAGGGCAGAGCTGAGGCTCCATGTTTACCTTCACATGAGGCATAAGGCTGTGCCCCAGAGACACAGGGAGGTTCCTCTGGAGGGCAAAGCCATTAGCAAACTCATGAATCAGAATTCTGTTTTTAGTTCTTTTGTGAAAGAGAATCATCTCTTAGCTTTAGAAAAGCCCTGTGCTTAAATCATTCCTCTCTAGCAAAGAGCAAGGGTAAAATCTCGCCTTCAGAAGTGCCAATTCCCAGGTGACAGAGCACAGGCAGCACGGCCCCATTCCAGACAGCGGCATGTCCCTGGAATTCACTGAGCACCGATTTCATGACAGCATGGACTCTCCTTGTTGTATCTGAATCCAGATGTTTGCCATGATGGTAGGGGCCTTTCATTCATTTAACAAACATTCACTGAGGAGCTACTGAGTGCCCATCACGGTGCCAGGTGCTGCAGATTTAGCAGTGATCTAGACAAAATGCCTGTTCTAATGAGTTTACCTTGTCGTGCAATAAATACATTCTAGATGGAAGAATTTAACATAGTAAACAATAAAAAAGATATTCACATATTATAGGAAATGCTCTGAGGAAAATAAATGAGGTGTAATGTCACAAATGAACCTGGGAATCCAACTTTGAAGAGGGTGGTTGGGAGAGTTCTTCCATAGAGATAATCTTCCAACTGAGAATTCAAAACACGAGAATGAGCCAGCCATGCTAAACGCAGGGAAACGGCACTCTGGGCAGACAAGGGCAAAAAGCCCTGAGCTGGAAAGGTCATGGGTGTTCAAAGATCACAAAGCAGGCAATGTACTGGGAGGAGAATGGGCAACAGGAGGGATACACAGGATGAGGCAAAAGAGGAAGCCCAGGGGCACATTCTTGCTCAGGTTTTAACTTAAGGGTGATGTATGTAAAACCAGTCATGGCTCTCAAGCAGAGGAGAGAGGCAGTATGATTCACATAGAGGCTGTCAGGAGCATAAACTAGAGGGGCAGAAGAAAAAAATAAGAAGACCAGGAAATTGTAGTGGTCTGGGGAAAAGATGATGGTGACGTGGACTAGGGTAAAGGTAGAGTGAATGTAGATAGAGTGGGGAGGAGGCAGGGGTGAGGGTGAGGAAGGGCTTAGAAGATAGAATCATCAGGAACTGGTGGTGAATAGGACATGAGAAATAAATAATGAATGCCAGGTTTTTGGTCTGAGCAGCTAGGTAGGTTAGTGTTGCCATTTGCTGAGAAAAGGGAGATGAGGGGTTAAACAAGACTTTGTTTTTAGACATATTAAGTTGGAGAGGCAAATTGGACATGCAAATAAAGACCTCAAGGAGGCTATTGCTTATCTAAGTCTGAAATATGGTAGAGAAATTTATGATTTAAGAATTTAAAATATTTTAAAATGTTTAAACCCATGTCACTAAAGTCTTCTGAAGACATAAAATATATACCATGAAAAGAAACATAACCTTCACATATTCAACAACTTGCAGTTCAAGTTCCAGAGAAAGAGGAGCCCGCAAAGAAGACCAAGGGATTGTCATGAGGTAGGAGGAAAACCAAGAGAAGGGGTTGTTGGAAACCAACAAGTGGGACTAGACCCCAGGGCTCCCATCCTCCCAAGCCCATGCTGACTTTCTAGCTGAACATAAACTACATTGCATCAAGAATATGTGGTGGGAAGAATGAGGTGCCATTAGGGAGAATTACCCACAGGCAATGTGTGTGCCAACCAAAATGAACTCAGGTAATGTGGCACATAATTTGATAATTATTTACAGTCCCATCTCTGTCCTGGATCTGAAAATGTACGTACTCAAGGTATATAAATGATCATTTTATTCCATTTTCCAGGCTTCATTTAGTACATTTTTCGCCTTGCTCTGTGTGGTGTGTATGTACATGTGCACTCACTTGTCATTACCCCAGCAGCAAGATCCTTTTAGCTTTCCTCTGGGGAGACAGGATGGTGGTTAGAAGCTTAGTCTCATTTCTTTGAATAATCTCTGGGAATGGTTCTTTTCACTGCCCTATTAACCACAGACCCATGTGGAAGGAAAGAGTAGTAAGTAGCCAACTCCTTCAGTACCCACCAAGTAAGTACCTGTGAACAAGTATACACACACCCTCCCTAAGAAAAATCACCCATCTCTTTAGCTTTCCGCTGTAGAGAGCAAAGCACACAGTGATTATTGTGGGCAGGGGTGATGAGTCAGATGCTGTGTCCTTCATCTTACCGTCTCACCTCTGGGCAAGGTGCACTGCCCCAGACCTTCTGTTCTTCAGGATGGCCAATATGGAAGTTCCTCTGACCAGACGACAATCTCCCTCATGACCCAGCCCCCTCTTCCTGGGTCATTTTTACTCATTCTCTTAACCTTCCCTCATTGTCTTTGCTGGGAATGTGAGGGAAGGAAGCTTTGAATCCTGGGGTAAATGGGCAGAATAATGAGTAATTCTATACTCTGCACACAATTTTTACTATTCCTCTCTTGTTCCCCTCCTTCTACACAGACACGCTCCCCAAATTTAGTCTTCTAAGAATTACATGAAAAAGAAATCAATTAATTACAAAAAAAGAAATTAATTTCCTGCCAGTAGCACTCACTGATTCTACAAACTAATTGACGTCCACTGCCCACACTTGATAGGACATCTCTTACACCTAAAGTCCCTTCTACTAGTTTAGCCTATGGAAGCACCATGACCATTTCCCTCCTTCTGGAACCAAAGTGGACAAAGGGAAAGACAAATGCAAATATATATTCTGTTAACAAGCATCATTTATAATTAGCTGCTTAGCCAAAGTTTTGATGAGGAGGAGGAGAATAATGGTGATATGGCTGATGATGATGATGATGATACTACAAAGTGCTGATGGTGATGATGAATTCACAAGAAAAAATTCTACCAGCTCTCGCTTGAGTGAAGCTGTATGTTGAGAAAAGAAATGCATTAGACAGCTGTGCCACTCAAAACAACCTCCCTAAAAAATGACTAACCATGCTGAGAAACAAATCCATAAAGGACTCCTCATCTTTCAGGGAGGATCCCAAGAGAGCTTCTTAGCATCACAGGTTTGTGCTTCTTCATCCCATTCCCCTACTGTGGTAGTCATTCGTGCTGTTTTTCCAAACACCTCCAGCTCCTGATGTTTCCCGGCCAGGGGAATTCTACTTTCTAGCTCACTTATGGTTGGCCCAGGCAAGTAGCTCTGACCAATACATTATAAGCAGAAGTCACATGTGTCACTTTCAGACCAAAACACTTAATTACCAGTGTGGAAGCCTCCAGAGCTTTCTTTACCCCAGCCACAAGGCCAGTATGGCTCAAGAGTAGCTGTTCCTTAGAGTGAGGTGGGTTCCAGAGTGAGCTGACATGGAGATGGACCCCAAGCCAAAGCAGAAGGAATGCCCATGAGTGAAAAACAATCTTTTGTTGTTCTAGTCCTCTGATACTTGGGAATTGATTTGTTACCCAAACATAATATGGTCTATCTAAACTGACTCAGTAGTGGAACCCATAAAGGAGGAGCAGCTATAACCACAAATATACACTTGTGCCATTGGCTGAGTGGCCAAATAATGGGTGGGGAAGAAACTTCACTGGAGGCTGTTAAGGGCAATTTATGTCATGAGTGGCAAAATATTTGAAAAAATGGTATCTGTGATAACTTAGAAGGCAGATAATGTTCCTAAAATTTGTATGTCTTGGAAGACATTCGAAAATAGATTGTTAGTATCATGTGATGGCTACTATTGGCTGCCTCTGACAATGTAATACAAGATATCGATGAGCTCAGAAAAACATTGACCAGTAGGCAAGCAGAGATGGGATGGATAACAGAGATCCCAGTAATATTGGGATTTGCAGGATTGACAGAGGCAACTGCTTCTCATTTCCAATAAGAAATAAGTAAAACTTTAAAAAACCTCTGTGCAAGAAGGGCTTGATTCACAGAACAAATCAGTATCAGGCAGTCACACCCATTGCTAACACCTTGGAACTGAATGAGGTACTTTAGAGCAAAGCCTAATTAAAGTTTTGAAATTATAGCTTCCAAAACAAAGAATCATTTGATTGAACAAAGTGGCTTGGGGGAAAAAAAAAACTAGAGGTTTAATCTATAGAAAACTGATACACTCAAATTATCTACCATTAAGTTCATCTCAAGAAGAAGCACGGGTGTGGTTATTGGCTATTAGCACACACAGCTGCCTGGATAGATAGAAAAAACCCTAAGCATACTTAAGATAGTCATATTGCCAAAGGAACCATGACCTGAACTAAACTATGCATGACTGTTCAAGACTTGAAACAACCTTTAGGACCCTACATTTTTATCATCAAGAAGCAAAGTGACAAAGCTGCTCAATTTTCAAGGAGAGTGTCACCTGTAATGCCAATCTCAGACATGACCAAGGAAGAGAGTGGAGAAAAAGGAATGTTCCAGAGAGAGAAGCCAAGGGGCAGAGGACAGTGGACTGAGAGCTTCTCCCAAGCAGCCAAATGAGGGCCTAACTCTATTTAGCAGGGTTTCAGAATCATTGCAGATCAGTAATGGTTGTGCTTCTCACATCCTTCCCATTTCTGAAAGGGAATATTGGCTAAAACTTGCCTGTTCCAATTCAACCATTGTTGATTGTATTATGGAAGAGGGAAAGATAACTTGTCTTTTCGGTTCCTTTCATTTCTGAATTAGGAGAAGTCACATTCATAACTGATGTAGAGACCAGAACACGTCACCCCCTAACATAAAGACTACTTCGCACCACTGAAGCTCCTAGAATTTCAACTCAGTCCCAGGACTGGATAGGACTATTAGGTTGTCTCCTTTAGGGAGTTAGCACTGTTTGCCTGTGGGAGCCAAACATTTTGTGATCAGAGGGGCAGTTGATCATTGTTGCTATTTACCAAATATTTCCAACTTTCCACCTTCTGGGCATGTGGTAGGATTGGGTCCTTCCTGGTCCACGTGTGGCTGAGTAAAATCATGTGACCAGTTCTAGCAAGTGAGTTGTGACATGTGCTATACCTGGCCTGCAGCACTCAATTACCAGAGCTCTCTTCTCTCCCATACTGATCTAGAGCACTTGAGAAGTTGCCTGCTCTACCAGTGTATGACCTGGCTTGAAAGACATACAGCAGAGCCCCAAGAACATCAGTCAGAGGTGTGTACAGTAAGACCTCACTTAACATTGTCAATAGTTAAGACTTTAAATGAAACAATGTATAACAAAGCCAACTTTACCACAGGCTAATTGACATGAGTTAAATTCTTATGGCATCTCATCAACGTTATAACGAAATGATGTTAGTCAAGGACCTGTTGTAGTCTGATTATTATTAAATAATCCTTTAATATAAACCTCTGAGATTTAGGAAATGTTTGTTACTAGAGCATAACTTAGCCTTTTCTGACAAATACACATACTTGTTTGCTGCTTGGAAGATACATATGACACAGAAGTCATTAATATTCTATTTTCTATGGCTACAAAAAGAATTTCATGAACATGGATCATGAAATTCATTTCAAAACTTAACTTTGGCCAACATTTTTGCTCTTATTGTTGCTATTTCTCCCCCTGGTATATCATTGTGTAGAGATTTTCTCATGTGTTTATATTGAACTAGTCTGAATTTTTGCTCTTCCTTGTCCATTTTTTGACCTAACTCTTTACCACTAAGGTAGCAAAAACCTGTTGTCTAAATCTGGTGTCCCAGCTGACATCTTGGGATCACATACTATGGCTAAATCTTTATAGTAAAATGTTGTAATTACCTTGTATTTATTAAGCCTTTATTAAATATTAACTAAGGATAATAATAGCTAATTATAATCATTGAGTGAATGTTTACTGTATTCTAAGCACTTTTCTGAGAGTTGTAAAGTAGTAGCTTTCCCTAGGCTCCTCATAAAGAAAACTCAGCACAGAAAAGTCGCGTGACACCCCATGTTGCAGAGCTAGTGCACAGAAAAGTCACATGACATCCCATGTTGCAGAGCTAGTACGTACCAGAGCAGGATCCCAGTGCAGCATTGTATCAGCGCTCATGCTCTTCATTCCCAAACTGTGTTCTGCACAATTCTAGTTTCACATCATGTTAACAGATGTCCATACATGTGTGCGAACACACACACTCTCCAATTAAATGAGTTTGAGAGTCTGATACTTGAACTGACTCAGAGGTTTACAGTGGACATCAGAATAAAGGCTACTTAAAAAGGCTCTGATACACTCCTTAACATTATTTAACCCAATTTTTCCCAGATAGATTTAATCATAGGATCCTATTTTCACCAAAGCTTACATTTTGAAAGAATATAATTGGAGAAAATTAAGTCATAGAAACCAAGTGTCAGGAGTGACAGGCAGTGAACATCCCCTCCCTCGACTGCATTGTTTTGACGATGCCAGAACAGGATTGTAGAACAAGTCATGACCTCTCCATGGTCTAGGTGGTAATGATTGGAATCCAGATCTCTGGCTTCCTGTTCAGCATGATTTCTCTACCCTGTGGGTTATAAATAGCAGACTCTTTCAGAGTGAAGTGGTAGATCAGAGAGAAGCACAAGTTCCCACAAATACCAGCCATTATGAGGACAAGGACCTGGCCTGTTGTATGTTTTCCCCCTGGCCCAGCACAAGGCCCTTCACAGGACAGGCGCTTATCACATGAGTTGATGAGTACCAAGGAGGAATGGGAGGTCGAAGTCACCAGAATGAAGAGATGAACAGAGCACGTGGCCTATGCAGAGAGTGTTGGTTACTAAGTAGGTGACACAAAGAAGGCCACAAGGTCCAAAAGGATCCCTCTTCCCTGACAACAACACCATCCCTCTGGAGGTAGTGATGGAGTAAAAGCAAATCCGGTAGAACTGCATGTGCGAACATGTGTGTGTGTGTGTGTGTGCACGCCCAGGGATTGGGATTGGGTGGCAGAAGGAAGGAGAGCTGGACAAGACAGAAAATCACATCTAACTAAAGATATTGCCCCAGATAACATGTATACAGGTGAAGGGATGCCAAAGCCATTCCAGTAATGGAAGAACAAAGAGCCATGACTCTCAAAGTATGTTCTGGAAAGATGAAGAAAATATGTTCCTGCCTCTTCCACCATTGGAGTGAAGTATAAGTTCTTTGTATAAAATCTCAAAGATCTGGATCTAGAACCTTTGACACAGTAAAAGAAATTGTAGTTTCAAAGTTTATATCTGTTGTTCGCTTTGCGAAATGTGGAGCCCATAGAGCAGAAACTTGTTTCGGTTCTGAAAACTATGTTTTTTCATTGAAGGATGGCCAAGCCCAGGATATGGTTTGTGAAGGAGACCTTAAGGCAAAAGAAATTAAATCATTTCACATCAAAACAAAAGTGAAATAATTTTCATTCTCCCTCAGGGTCAGGAATTTGGGGAAGCCTATAGTTGCAAAAGAGAAGAAATTAGAGAAGGCTCTCTGTTGAACAGGACGTCTCCAAAACAGGGTAGGGGGACAAGGTCAAAGACCATCCCTGTAGGGAATTGTGGCAGGTGGGACACAGAGATTGGAACAGGGTTGTCTGATGTCCAATTTTAGGCTGCTCTCATCCAGCCTTGAATTTCCCTTCCAACCTTGGGAGGTGAAGGGGCTGAATGGGGGAGAGAAGGGGGGATAGAGAGAATATTAACAAAAAGAGGAGATTCCACTAGGATCTCTCACTCCCCTCCCCACCTTCCTTTGATATAAATGTGTGGGAACAGTAAGTGGAGGCTGGGGTGGGGGCTGGTTTCCCAGACAGAGAGCTTCTGCCCCTTGCCTAGTGAGTCTAAGTTGTATGTAGTTGGGCCTCCCAGGTGCTGCTTCCCTTCCTGAGGAGTAGAGGGTGTGATTTTAATGTCCTGGTTCTTCTGCTTTACTGGTGTAATGAAATAGCTAGGCCTAAATAATGCAGAACTCCTTGTCCACTGATGGTAACTTCTCTCTTTTTTTAACTACAGACTCTAATTCACTCCAAGTAACAAATTATGTTTTATGGCCTTTTATAAAATATTCATCCTCTCCCCAGTGTTCTCGGTAGTTCCAAAAGCCTGGTGTAAGGAGGACATCATTTCGTCCTAGATACAATTTACAGTGGCCAGCTGGGCTCTGACCCTCAAGAGGTAAGGATGCTGAGCTGGGCAGAGGGGGCGGGTCCCAGCATTCTGTTCCCCATGGAGGTGGACTTCCAGGACACTTGGAGATGGGGGTCAGGGAGGACGTGAAGGAGGAGAGAGAAGGGGACCCTGCTGCACTTGTTCAGAGTCCTCCCACTTTGTCCATTTCTTCTGAACAGGTCAAAGCCATGCCAAGCTCTCTTCATACAATTCCTTCCCCTCTGCACTCTCTTTTCTGAAATGTGTTTGTTGTTTCCACCCAGGCCTGGGTCCAGAACAACAGCAAGGGGCCAGAGATGGAGAGGGCCAGTGTGTGCAGGGGGCAGTGGGAGAGCAGGGTGAGGTGATTGCTTCTGGAGAGAAGGGAGGTTCTCAAATGCTCCCCCACTTCCGCTCCACTTATGCTCTCCATCCAAGCAATGAAGGGACACACAATCATAATAGCACTAATAATAACCTTTCTTTTTCATGGTGCTTTACAGTTTGCAAAGGATGACAACATCCAGGGCCTTTAACACTAAGTTGGAGCCAGGAAACCTGACTTCCAGGCCCGGCACACCTGTTGTTCAACCCATGTCACTCTACGGAAGTAAACTGGGCCTTGGTTTCCTCTCCTGCACAGAGAAGAGTTTATAGGAGAAAACTCTGAGTTAGAGAACTAGGGTTAAAAGTTATAACCTAGTTCTGTAACCCTCAGATTCTGGATACCATTTTAGAGGGTCTCTGGGAATCTTCCCACTGACTGGCAGAAAGAACTGCATATTCCCCAAGAACACAGTGTCTGAAACTCCCTGATGAGAGCAGTCTTCTACCTACACTGGGACCCCAGGTATTACCCACCAAGCTCTTCCTGCTCTTCCTGCTGGGTGAGGAGTAGGCTTTATGTACCCCTCCTGGCAGGCCCAGGACCTGTTGCTTGGAAGCTGTGCAGAGGACACATGTTACCAGCTACAGTATACAGAGCCATAGAGGGAGAGAGAGAGTGCAAAATACACGTATCAACCCAGGCCCCATTTCCCCTCTATTCAGAAGTATCCCTGTACCTTTTCTATATTGGGAAGTGCTCATCTGAGAGTAAGATGAATGGCAGAAGCTGAAAGATCTTAAACTTACAGCCAAAATATGGAGAGGTGAAAATTACAGTAGAGAGCATTTCCAACTGATTTGCCACCTAAAAATCTCAAAGTACACTGTGTCTTCCATTTATTCCCAGAACTTATTAATCTGAGAAGTCCAAATTAATTATTGCAGGCATTTTATATTATCCGAGGCAACAGTGGAGGTAAGAATCTGTGAGCCCTGAACTCCTCAAGATGTATTAACTGCAAAATACATAGAATTTGCCACCCATTCATTTCAGCATGAATTGAGCAGCACTTATGTGTGGGGAGAGCACAGAAAGGAGTCACCTTGACAGGACTGTCTCACTGCCTCTTTTTTGTCATTGCCGGCCGTCCCTCGCTTATGCATACTGGAGACTTGAGAGGAATTCATTCATTTACTCAGCAAATAATTATTGAGCATCTTCTGTGCGCCAGATACTGTGTTAGGTGCTGGATATACAAAGTTGAACAAAATAGTCATGGCTCCCGAACCCAACAGCAGTCTATCTGGTAGGGGACAAATTACACACACACACACACACACACACACACACACACACACACACACACACACACACACACACCCCTGTAGAAAGAAAGAACAGCAGCCCCTAGCTGTGTCAGCACTCAGTCACTCCAGTCATCTCTGCCGAGGCCCCAGACATCACAGAGCAGACACTGCACATTCCCAGTGTGACTTGTTCGACATTCCTAAATCACAGAATTGTGAGATATAGTGGGTACCTTGGTGTGCAGCAATGGAAACCTGAAACCTTCAGACAAGCCAAGTTACCTGCAGAGAGTCACTCAGACAGGTATGGAGTGGAGTTTCAAACCCAGCTGAGCTGCTAGAAGGGACTGCCTCCTGAGAAGGGAGTAAGATTGTCAGAGCTCAGGGGGCCCAGTGCTCAACTGATCCATCTGTTTTTCTGAATGCTGAACTAGCCCTGTGAGGATTCCTTCTCTCTCTCTCTCTCTCTCTCTCTCTCTCTCTCTCTCTCTCTCTCTCTCTCACACACACACACCCACACACCCACACACACACACACCCCTAGGCATTGTGTTTCACAATCATTACCAGGAGTGAGTTCTTACAGGCAAAGGGTATGTGTGCAGTCTCTCATTTAAGGGAGAAAGCTTAGCTAATCAAAGAGTCAGCTGACCTCTGGAATGCCAGATCTAGGTCTAGCCTTGCTCTGCAGTACAGAGGAACCAGATATAAAGTTCCAATTTGAATTCCATTTCCATGAAAAAAATAACTTCTAGCCTAACCCTGTGGTCCTTCCCAAAGCCAGGAAGGGGCCCTGCTCTACGGAAGTGCCCTGCAACCTCACAAAACAGGTTCTTGCTCCCTTCTCAAAAATATGGAGACCAAGGATGGAGGAGCATGTGCAGGTGGAAGGCAGGCCCAATGCTGTCTAGAAATTCTGCAGTTGGCATCCTTAATTTTGTCAGCTCAGGAATCAGCAAAGGAAGGGGCAAACTGATATTATAGGAGAAAACTTCCCATATGTGACATCTTCTGTGTGTCCAGATCCTGTTTTCCACAGCTGCTTAGGAAAATGTCAAGTCACATGAGCATGCACAGTTTCCTTAAAGCCATAGCTGGTGTTGCTCAGAGAATTGAGTGCTGGCCTGTGAACTAAAGGGCTGTCAGTTCGATTCCTAGTTAGGACACATGCCTGGGTTGCTGGCCAGGTCCCCAGTGGGGGCATGCAAGAAGCAACCACACATTCATGTTTCTCTCCCTCTCTTTCTCCCTCCCTTCCTCCTCTCTGAAAATAAATAAGTAAAATCTTTTTTTAAAAAGTCATGCATAGATTGGAAGTGAGCAAATGGGATTTGTGTCCCAAATTGCAAAGGGGAACATAGAGAGGGTGTCTTATTCATCACTGCAGCCCTACTACCTAATTGGGGTGGCTGGTAAATAATAAACATTCATGGTTTGCTGAATGAATAAAAAAATAACCTCTGTACACTGTGGCCTGATATCCTAAACATTTCAGGAGAGGGCTGGTGTGCTCCCTGTCCAGAAACATGCCTGTGATCATCTGAGAAAGAGCAGATGCACGGAAAGCCACGGCTCCTTTGCTCACTGGTAGATCTCAAGCTCCTGGGAGATATGTGGAGAGAGCACAGACCACTGCCCCAGATGCCAATCACCAGTTGCGTGCCCCTGGGCACATTTCTTAACCTCTCTGAGCCTTAGTGTTCTCATAGCTAAAATGAAGTTAAAATTATTCTTCTTCTCAAATTAATGTGAATATATTTGGAATATTTTACATAAAGTTAAAACTTAATAACTCTGATTCCTCTCTCTTTATCTTGAGCTGCCACAACTCTAGAAATAAAATTTTGCTGTAAAAATCTATACCCCTAGATTTCTCCATTCTCTCTTCCTTCCAACTCCCTACCTTTGCAATCTGGCATAGCTGGCAGCCCCAGCGTGCAAGTTCACTGTGGGACATGAGGCTACCCTGAAGCACATTTGAGGTATTGATGAGAAGCAAACTCTAAGGTAAAGTTTTTCCTTTGGTCATTAATTATTAAATTTATTAAAATTATATCATTTGTTCATTGTTTGGGATTTTTAAATACCATTTTACATGCATTCAATAAATATATTGTTATATACTTGATGGATTGTTAAATTTATAGCTCAATTTTTTTATTGTTGTTCAATTATAGTTGTCCCAATTTTTTCTCCATTGTTCTGCCCTTCCCCACTCACCATCCACTCCCACAGTCAATCCCCACCCTGTTGTCCATGTCCATGGGTCATTTATACATATTCCTTGACTGGATGCTTCCCTTTCATTCCCCATCCCCTACCTGTCTGGTTGCTGTCAGTTTGTTCCTTATTTCTATGTCTCTGGTGCTATTTTGCTCCTTCATTTGTTGATTAGGTTTAACTTATAGGTGAGACCACGTGGCATTTGTCTTTCACCCCCTGGCTTATTTTACTTAGTATAAAGCTCTCCAGTTCCACCTATGCTGTCGCAAAGAGTAGGAGCTCCTTCTTTCTTTCTGCTGCATAGTATTCCATTGTGCAAATGTACCACAGTTTTTTGATCCACTCATTGACTGATGGGCACTTAGGTTGCTTCCAGCACTTGGCTATTGTAAATGGTGCTGCTATGAACATTGGGGTGTATAGGTTCTTTTGAATTGGTGTTTTGGGATTCTTAGGGTATAATCACAGCAGTGGGGTCACTGGCTTAAAAGGCAGTTCCATTTTTAGTTTTTTGAGGAAATTCCATAGTGGCTGCACCAGTCTGCCTTCCCACTAACCATGTACTAGGGTTCCCTTTTCTCCACAACCTTTCCAGAACTTGATATTTGTTGATTTGTTAATGATGGCCATTCTGACCAGTGTGAAGTGGTGTCACATTGTGGTTTAAATTTGTATCTCTCTCATGGATGGTGATGTTGAGCATCCTTTCATATGTCTATAGGCCATCTATATGTCTTCCTTGGAAAAGTGTCTGTTCTGTTCCTTTGCACATTTTTTAAATTGGATTGTTTGTCTTTCTGGTGTTAAGTTGTATGAGTTGTTTATATATTTTGGAGATCAAACTATTATCCGAGATATCATTGGAAAATACGTTTTCCCATATCTAAGGGTAAAATTTTAAGGAAGACCCAAAGGCTTTGAGAATCAGGCCAACTGGATTTAAATCCCATCTCCTGCCCTGGCTGGTGTGGCTCAGCAGACTGAGTGCTGGCCTGCTAACCAAAGGGCTGCTGGTTTGATTCCCAGTCAGGGCACATATCTGGGTTGCAGGCCAGGTCCCCAGTCATCAACTACACATTGATGTTTCCCCCTCTTTCTCCCTCCTTTCTCCTCTCTTTAAAAATAAATAAATAAAATCCTAAATCCCATCTCCTCCACTTCAGGCAAGTTACTTAACTAATCTGGACTACCAATTTCTCATCTATAAAATGGAAGCCAACATGTTATTATTGTCACCATTGTTAAAACATTGCCACGTTCTGAATTGGCAGGTCTACCCTGAACAGAGGAGTCGGTGTGATCTATACACAATGCCATGCACCTGTTGGGAGGCTGCTCACTCCAGAGGAAGGGGTGTCTTTTTCTAACTTTCACAAAGGTACTCTATGGGCTAAAGGTGGCCCTGGGTTGACATGAGGATCAAATGAGATACAGCAAGAACATCACTTACTCTGGTTCATAACAGAAGGAAACTTTCAATATATACCCCAGATCCGACTTCTTTTTCTCACTTCACTGCTCTATAAATCTTTCAATTGGTCTCCTGCCAGTGGTGTGCTGGAGCTCATGCTGGCTCACAGAACCGACTGCTAAATATTCAGAAATTTGCCAGTGTGTTGGTGGTTGAAATTGGCCATAGTGAGGACATTTACACCATAGAAATCAGCAAACATCACAAACCAGGGCTTTTTAAAAATTTCCCAGAGAGCTGGTTTACTGACCGCTCACTCCTTCTGCCATCAGAGTAATTTAAACACGTGGGTCATTTGCTGCTTCAAAGACTCCCAACAGCTTCCCATCGCACTAAGTGTAAAGTCTGAACTCCCATCATTGGTCCTTAGGATCCTGTATGATCTGGCTCATGCTGGTGTCTGTCACTGACACTCTCATTCCTGACATTCCTCCTCTCCCTTTGCAGTTCCTTGACTCTGCAAGCTCCCTGTGGCTTTGGGCCTTGCACTTTTTCCTTCAACTTGGACCATTCTCTCCCCCACCTCAACCCCATAAATCTGCAAAGCTTGCTCTCTCACTCCTGCCTTAAATGTCACCTCTTGGAGAGACTCTCCCTCACTACCTAAACACTACCTCTACACTAACCGCCACCTCTACCACTAAACACTGCCTCTACCTAAATACTACCTAAACAGCATACCTCTCCTATCCTTGCTGCTGCTTTACTATCTTCATAGGATTTATCACCACCTGACATAATATACATTTGGGTTTTTTGGTAACAGCTTTATTGAGAGATAATTCACAAACCATACAATACACCCATTTAAAGTGTACGTACAGTGGTTTTCAGTATATGCAGACTTGTGCAACCATTACCACAGTCAATTTTAGAACATTTTCATCACCCCAAAAGAAATGCCTTTAGCTATCACTTCCTAAGTCTCCTCCAGAGCCCCCCTCCTTTTCCGACCAACCCCAAGCATCCACTAACCTACTTTTTATCTCTACCTTTTTGCCTATTCTGGACTTTTCACATGAATGGAATCACATAATATGTAATCTTTTATGACTGATTCCTCCCATTTAGTGTAATATTTTCAAGATTCATTTATGCTAATAGCATATAACAGAATTCATTCCTTAATCGCTACTTATCTGAAAACACTCGCCAAGTGAAATTAATTTTGAATTGTTGCATTTTACTGAATTTGTTTTCTCCTACAAAAAAACTACTGCTTTCCCAACAATTTCATGATTATTGAGACCAAAAAACTTAATTTCTGAAGGTTATGATATTGGCTTTATTTTTAATGTCTCATGCTGTTAGGCTACTGACTTTAAATGATACTTGAATCTTACAGTCCTGCTGCTGTGACTATTGCTATGTCTCATGGGATGTTTTATAAGCCAAATTATTCTATCAAAGCTGGGGGTGGGCCAATTTTCAAAAGAGTGAATATTCTCTTTGTATGAATCCCTCTATGTGATACTACATGCTAATAAATTTGTATTATATGTTCCTTCAGTTAAAAAAAGAAAATCATTCCTTAAAAAATCCCATTTATTATAGCAACAAGAAAAATAAAGTCCCTAGGAATAAATGTAACTAAGGAGGTAAAAGAGCTGTACTCAGAAAACTACAAAAAAATCCCTGAAGAAAGCAATTAAGGCAGGCACAAATAAATGGAAGCATATCATTTTCATGGGTTGGAAGAATTAACATCATTAAAATGTCCATACTACCCAAACAAATTTATAGATTCAATGCAATCCCTATTGAAATACTAATGACATATTTCACAGATAGAAAATAAATATTTCAAAAATTTATGTGGAGCCATAAATGACCCTGAATATCCTCAGCAACCTCGAAAAAGAAGAACAAAGTAGGAGGGATCACAATACCTGATACAAACTATACTACAAGCCCACTGTAACCAGAACAGTCTGGTAGTGGCATAAGAACAGGCAAACAGATCAATGGAACAGAATAGAGAGCCCAGAAATAAACTCATGTCTTTATGGTCAATTAATATTTGACAAAGGGGATAGGAGCATAAAATGGAATAAAAATAGCCTCTTCAACAAATGATGTTGGGAGATCTGGACAGCTATATTCAAAAAATGAAACTTGACCACCAACTTACACCATATGCAAAAATAAACTCAAGATGGATAAAAGACAAATATAAATCATGACACCACAAAAGTCCTAGAGGAGAACACAGGCAGGAAAATTTCAGATATCCCATGCAGCAATATTTTCATTGGTATGTCCCCTAGGGCAAGGGATATATAGGAAAGAATAAATAAATCAGACTACATCAAATTTAAAGGCTTCTGCATGGCTAAAAAGAAACAGCAAAGTAAAAAGGGAAGCAACTATATGGGAAAACATATTTGCCAATGATACCTCCGACAGAGGTGTGATCTCCAAAATATATAAAGAACTCATACAATTCCACACCAGGAAGACAAACAATCCAATTTTAAAAAGGGTAAAGTAAAGGACCTGAACAGACACTTCTCCAAGGAGGACATACAGAGGGCCCAGAGGCATGTGAAAGGATGCTCAATATCACTAGCCATCAGAAAGATGCAAATTAGAACCACAATGAGATATCATTTCACACTGATCAGAATGGCCATCATTAACAAATCAACAAACAACTAGTGCTGGTGAGGATGTAGAGAAAAGGGAACCCTAGTGTACTGTTGGTGGGAATGCAGACTGGTACAGCCACTGTGGAAAACAGTATGGGATTTCCTCAAAAAATTAAAAATGGAACTGTCTTTTGACCCAGTGATTCCACTGCTGTGATTATACCCTAAGAATACTGAAACACCAATTCAAAAGAACCTCTGCACCCCAATGTTCAGAGAAGCATTATCTATAATAGCCAAGTGCTAGAAATAGCGTAAGTGCTCATCAGTAAATGAGTGGGTAAAAAAACTGTGGTACATTTGCACAATGGAATACCATGCAGCAGAAAGAAAGAAGGAGATCCTACCCTTTGCAACAGCATAGATAGAACTGGAGAGCATTATACTAAGTAAAATAAGCCAGGGAATGAAAGACAAATACCATGTAATCTCACCTATAAGTTAAACTTAATCAACAAACGAAGGAGCAAAATAGCACCAGAGACATAGAAATAAGGAACAAACTGATAGTCACCAGAAGGTTGGGTGGAGGGGGTTAATGGGGTAAGAACAAGGAGGGTCAAGTCAAGGAACATATACAAAGGACCCATGGACAAGGACAATGGGGTGCAGATTACCTTTGGCAGCAGGGGGTTTGGACAGGGTAAGGGAGAGCAATGGGGTGGAGAATTGGGACAACTGT
Organism: Macrotus californicus; assembly: GCA_007922815.1. NCBI lineage: Eukaryota > Metazoa > Chordata > Mammalia > Chiroptera > Phyllostomidae > Macrotus > Macrotus californicus. Next base: position 81,284 of record VMDR010001924.1, read on the forward strand.
AATTGAACAACAATAAAAAAAGAAAGAAAATTAACTTTCCTCAAAATATTCATTCCTTTTTGTGGCCAGATAACATTCCGTCACTAGGATATATTGCATTTTGTTTATCCATTCATCAATTGGGTTGTTTCTACCCTTTGGCTATTATGAATAATGCTGCTGTGAGCATTCATACAGGAGCTTTTTGTGAACATATTCTCATTTCTTTTGAGTCAATACCTAGGAGTAGAATTGCTTGTTCGTATGGTAACTCTGTATTTAACTTTTTGAGGAACTTTTCAGACTGTTTTCGAAAGTAGCTGCACCGTTCTACATCCCACAAGCAGTGTATAAGGGTTCCAATTTCTCTACATCCTCACCAACAGTTGGTATTTTCTGTGTGTGTGGTTTTTTTTTTAATTATAGCCATCCTTGTGAGTTTGAAGTGGTATGTTATTGTAGTTTTGACTTTCATTTCTATCATGGTTAATGATACTGAGCATTTTTCATAGGCTTATTGGCCATTTGCGTTACATCTTGAAAAATGTCTATTTAGATGCTTTTCCCATTTTAAAATAATTCTTTTTATTCTAGATACTAATCTCTAATCAGATATATGATTTGCAATATTCCTTTTATTTTCTGAGTTTTTAAAAACAATGGATAGACTTTATTTTTTTTAGAGCAGCATTAGCTTTATAGAAAAATTGTGGGCTGCCTTTTCACTTTCTTGATAGTGTAATTTGAAGCACAGAAGTTTTTCGTTTGAAGAATTCAAATTGATCTATTTCCTAAAATGAAGGGATTGGGAAGTATAGATTGGTAGTTACAAAATATTCATGGGGATGTAAATTACAGCACAGGAAATATAGTCAATAATATTGTTACAACTAGGTATGATGTTGGATGGGTATTGGAAATATTGAGGGGATCATTTGTAAAGTATATGATTTTTCTCACCACTATGTTATATACCTGAAACCAATAAAATAATATTGAATGTAAACTGTAATTTTAAAAAAAGCTTTTTTTATATTCATAAAAAAAACAAAGCACAAAAATAATAATCTGTTTCTTTTTGTTCCTTGTGCCTTTGGTATTATAATACACATAGAGTCCATTGCCAAGTCCAAGGTCCCCAAGATTATGTCTGTTTTCTTCTAAAAGTTTGACAGTTTTGTGTCTTACACTTAGGCTTCTGATATATTCTCAGTTAATTTTTGTATTTGAGGTGAAGTTATGGTGCAACTGTGGATATCCAGTGTTCCCAGGAGATATGTTTATTTTTAAAGCGTATCCATTTTCCTGCTTAGGTCATCAGTTCCCCGAGGACAAGTATTCTCTTCTGTTTTGTTCACTGACATATCGATCTCCAGCACTTAAACATTGTCCGGCACACAAAGGCCTCAAGGTTTGTTGATTAAATGAATAATAATTAATTCAATGACTGTTATTTATTACCATTCTCATTATTTTATACATTTAACCCCTATGGTCTTCAGCCTATGTAGTTAGAAATTCCTAGTGTAAAGTGGTCTCCCACATGGATTCTACCTTCACTCTGGCTCCTGGAATTCAGTGCCTCCTGGCTATAAGGCTGACCCTGCAAACAACCTCAGGGTAATCTCAGCCCCTCCCTCTGCTGTCTGTCAGCTTCCTAGCACTTTCCAATTCTTCCTCCTCCCCACTTCCTCTCCTCTCTTCCTAGTCATCCTAGCCTCCCACTTTCAGGGATCACCATCCTGTGCCATACCTCAGTCACCCACCTTAGTGACTGCTCATGTTTGCCTAGATTCTCTCCTTTCACAAGGTGCTCTTGAGTTTGCCTTATGGATACCCATGAGACCCGCCCCCTATGAGACAGATCAAACACTCAGTATTATCCATATTTTAAAAATGAGAACCTGAATCCTGAAAGGCTTCTCAAGCTGCCTGCAGGTTCCACAGCTTGTTAGTGGTAGCACTATGACTAGGACCCAGGTCTGACTCCAAATGATGACAAATTCTATGAAAAAGGCCTTCAAGTTTTTGTTTGCATGAGGACAACTCTATCACGCTGTCTGGGATGGGACACTTCCCCAAATTTCCAGTCATCTCCTTGATCAAACTAAGCATTTTTTACAGTGTCAGTTAAATTTTGACAAATGATTGCTTATGTGCCAGACACTGCTGTTTTACATACATTATTCTTTTATCCTCACTGTTCTGTGAAGCTTGGAGGAATTAACAGACTCCCTCAAGTTCACCTCGCTAACAAATGGTAGAGTTGGAATACAAGCCTAGGTTTGTTCTTAACAACCACACACTGCCAACCGCTCCCATAAAGAGATTCACTACAACCAAAAGCAAAACTGGTCAAAAGGAAGGGCAGCCTTAGAGTTCTTCTCCACCCCACGGTGAAGATGGCTATGCATTGGTCCTAATCCCTCTCCTTTCTGAAGCAAGGAGAGCTTGTTGCAGAGGCCTCCAGGACTGGGACCCTGGGTCCCAGGTTCTTGGCTGATCTGCCGAGCTCCTTCTTCAACTCCTTCTCCTGCTTTCCTCTCGCTCCTGGGCTAATCCTTAATCTCTCATCCTCCCACTCACCCAAACCAGGCCCTCTTCATTTTCATATTCCCACTCTGAAGCCGAAGAAGCCTGCAGCCCTCTCTCCCCAAGCAGAGCAAGAATAGCTAGTGGCAGAATAAAAGCTCTGAGTCCTGAGCCACAATCTTTATTTCTCCTTAGCTTGTCATGTCCCTATTCATCACTCTCTGCAGCCTGACCCTCAGCCCCCTCCTCTGAGGACCCATTCTTGGACATCTTCAGAAGGACTTACTTTCCAAGCCACCACCGAAGCCCCCTCTCAGCCAGCCCCCAGCCTGCAGATCACAGAATTCATTACTGAGCTGCAGCAGCTCTCAACACCAGAACTCTTAATGGAGACGTATCTGTCCCCTGGGATGGCTCTAAAAGCAGCACACATCAGTTAATAGTTTCTTCACAATGTTTTCTCCAAGATAGGGCTTGAACTGGTGAAAGGAAAAAGAAATAATCTCCTTATTATATCTTTGGGAAAAAAATCGTTCTAATAAAATCATCATCCCAAAAATATGCAAGAAGGGAGATGGAATTTCTTTCATTCCTAATTGAAATGCCATCATCACATTGGGGGAGAGAGAACAGGGAACTCGAAGTGGATTGGGAAGACATAAGGTCCTAATATTTGGGATAAACAAAGTCTTATTTCATTACAAAATGTTTATATTAGTGTTCCCTCTACTCTCCGTTCAAATGATTTGCATACTCATTTGCACAAGCTTGAACTAATCTGGACCTCTCTCAGGTAAAATTCCATTTAATTCTCCTTTAGATGACCTATGTCGACTTATTTATTCCTCTAAACTATCTTGTCTGATTTCATCCGCCTCTCCCCCATTATCACTCTGGATTCAGTTCCCATTATAACCTCAACAAGGGAAATTTCTGTGTGTGTTGGGGATGATGGGGGGAAGGGGTACAATCAGTTGGAAGAGAGGCATCAAAGGAAGATGCAGAAGGCTGGGGATATGGCTAGCAGAGCCAGGAAGCAGCACTCCCTCCCTCAGACTAAGAGCTCTTTCCTAAGGTGCCAGGGCTAATGGATAATTTTATATTGAAGCATTTTTTACTGATACTAATGGATTATTTCTTAGTGAATATTATTTCCTGATACATCCTAAAAGAAACCATGACAGAGGATTGCTCTTACAACCCACAACTTACATTTCCTTCCTGAAGCATTTGTTGGCCGTTCAGGGAGGCATTTCCTGCAGTGCAGAAACCCACATTCAGCATTTACCATGCATTCAGATATAAGACACTGCTCTCTGCACTAGCACTTACGTATCTAATTTAATTCTAGAAACAATTTTATCCTTATAGTCAAATAGTCAGAAAGACTGACTAGGCGTTCAGTAAACCATTTCCTTTCATTCTACATACACAGCTGGACTACACTGCCCAGTTTCCCTTTCAATTAATTGGGTGCAGCCATGTGATTGGTTTTGCCCAATGGGATATGGGTAAAAGGAATATGAATCCCTTCCTGTCCTGGCCCCTCAAACTACACACACCTTAACAATCTCTCAACTTTCCTCCTCTTTTGGTCAAATGGGGAGGACTCTGAGGACTGCAGGGTGGAGGGGAGTTGAGGGAACCATCAGACAGAGGGATCCTGAATCTCTGAGTCACAAGCCGGAGGAGAACTATGCAGCGGAGCCACCAGAGCAGGAGCACCCATGTTGGACTGTTGTATGAGTAAGATATAAACTTTTATTGTGTGACATTGTAACAGGATAGTAAGAAGCTAGGAAAATTCCTGGGCAAGTGGAATGGGGAAAGTGAGGCAAGAAAATTAAAACATGGCCAAACAATTTGAATAACTTACAGCCAGGTCATGAATTGCAAGACCTTTTCTCCCCTAACCAAGGACGCTTGAGAGCAGATGGTTTATACCTCTCCTCGCTAACCAGACTACATAGCTTAAATCTCCCTGGTCTGGGTGATAGAGAACAGAGACCCAATTAATGCCATTTGTGGCAGATAAAGACAGATGAAGTCAGGGGAACAAATAACAAAAACTCCATTAGAGCCAGAGAGATCCAAGATAAAAGTAAAACAGAGTAGCAGACCAAAGAATGATCCCAACCCCCTGCCATACACTCATTTTGATTCATCAGCATATCAAAAACACACCTGCAAAGCTGGTATTTTGTTAAAACCCTCCCTTAAGGCTCTCACCCACAGGAGACTAAAAACTCAAAACAAAGACCGGGTGCAGGCTGCTCTAGAGCACATCCCTGCCTCTTCTTGAGCATGAACATTTTACTTCCTGCTAAACTCTAAGGGTCCCCATGAGAATTGCAACCAGGGGAGCAGTGGGCAGTGGCTGCTCATCCAGGGCCTACCCCCGACTCTGTCTCCAAGGCCCCCTTTTTCTCTGACTTTCCGGTGAGCGAAAAGAAGCCCCTCCCTGGCTCACTTCTTTCCTATAAATCTTCTAGGGAGCCAAAGCAGAATACCACCTAGTCTCTCTCTAGTTGTTTCTTCTGTCCTAAGCCCTTCCTTCTTTCACTCTCCCCAGCTTTAGTAAATGTAGTCTCAGAATCACATGGACTTGTGTTGTGAAATCTTTCCTACATGAAGTCAAGAACCTACACACTACAGGCTGGCCTGAGGCAGACCTGCTCCAGGCCAGTCACCATTCGGTAACATTAAAACTGTGGTTACAGCAGTTAACCTACCCTGACTAATATATCCCCCATTCTATAGATTATGGAATTGAGACTCAATGAATTTATATGACTTTACCAAGTTCGAATGATTATTATATGACAGAGCTGAGATTCACGGACAGATTTTTCTGACTAAAAATCTGCTTTAGCCACTCTACCACATCTGCTTCATAATTGCTTCTGCTACTGCCTTGAAAGAAGCAACAATTCTGCTGAGACAAGCAATCATTTTATACAAATGCATTTATAGTCCATTGATGCTGTCCTAATTAGGACCTTAATTAAGATGGCTCTGGGGAAAACGAGACTGAAAGCAGGGAGGTAATCAGGGCCAGGTCCTGGGCATAATATGGGAAGAGATGCTGCAAAGTCACCTTTGAGAACCTCAAAACATCGTTAGCTAACAAGCAGCAACTGGGTTAGCCCAGAGAGGTCAGCAACAAGGGTAGAAAATGGCTACACTGTGCTCACACTAGAAAAAGGTAGAGCGTGTATGGCCCCCGGAAGGAAGGAGGCCCTAAACATGCAGAGCAGAATTCTTAGAAAGCCATTCTGGATAGCCAGCACGTCAGCCCACCATCACTCCTCTCTGGGAAATTCTTCAGTCACTTCCCAGTGGCAATAGCATGAGGTCCAGCTTCTCACCTGAACACAAGGTCTACCATGATCCACCTACCCGCTCTTACCTTTTAACCTCAACTCTCTTCCTTCAGGACAGCCCAGGCAGAGTGTGGGGAAAGCGACTTATTCTCCAGTAATCTAGAATACCTTAACTACAGAGGAGCATGCCATGCTGTCCAGGCCTTTGCAAATGCTATTCCCTCTGCATGTCCCACATCCTTAGTCCTAGCCCCTTTGTAGCTCAGGCCATGGGCCATCTCTTTCTCCAGTCTGTGACTGATGCTCTTCTATACCCTGCAGTTTCCTCACCCACCAAGTGTGCTGGTCAGACTGTAATGCCATTGTTCATTCGGCCCCCCGACCACACTATGTATTGCACATCTTTGATTTTTCCAGTACCCAGCAGAGCACATAGAACATGGTAAGGGCTCAACCAATGCTAGCTGAGGGCATGGGTAGATAACTGAATAAACAGAATTCTGAAGAAAAGTCAGTTGGCACCATAGTAGGCAGAATAATGGCTTCCCAAAGGTGTCCACATTCTAATCCTTGGGACCTGCAACTATGTTATGTTACCTGGCAAAATGGAATGAAGGTTGCTAATCAACTGACCTTCAGACAGAGAGATAATCCTGGAGCATCCAGATGGGCCCAGTGTAATCATAAGCATCTTCAAAGGCTGGAGAAGGGAGGCAGTGCAGTCAGTGGCAGAGTGATGCCATGTGAAAGAGGTCTGACCAGCGACTGTGGACTTGAAGCTGAGGGACACAGGCAGCCTCTAGAAGCTGGAAAAGGCAGAAACAAAAAAAGAAACAAACATAATAGCACAATTTTCCCCCTAGAACTTCTAGAAAGGAACACATCCCTGCCGACACCTTGATTTTAGCCTAGTGAGAGCCATTTCAGACCTCTGACCTCCAGACTGTAAGATAATGCATTTCTGTTGTTTTTAGCTACTGTTTGTGGTAATTTGAGAAAACAAATAGAGGCACTTTGAAACCCACGCAAAGACAAGACAAGCCTGAGCTAAGGTAGCAGCTGAAGGGCAGAGGAGGCAAGCAGCTACAGAAAGCAAGATAAGTGAACAACTTAAAAATGATTTCTACACGGGTAGACTGGAAGGATGAGATACTACTGTAAAAAATGGAGCAGTTGGAAAAAGCTTGGTATCTAAAAAGAGAAGAGGATACACATACATCCCTTTTCACCTCTTTTCTTTTAAAATTTTATTGTTGTTCAAGTACAGTTGTCTCCATTTTCCTGCCACCACTTTCTCTTTCTCTAGTGCAGGGGTCAGCAAACTATGACCTGCAGGCCAAATCAAGGAGACCTTTGTCTCCTTTTGAAAATAAAGTTTTGTTGGAACATGAAAGAAAAGAAAGAAACCCATGCAAAGAAATGCCAAACGAGAATACTCTATTCCTTCTTCTCCATTAACTGAGCATCTTCTATGCTCCAGTGCTATGCTAAGAACTGGAGGGATAGAGAGCTGAATAAGAACAAACCCTGACCTTGGAGTCTATCCTTCTAGAAAATTTGACAGTGATAGAGGTTGAGAAAGCACTGAAAGGAGGGAGCTAAAATTAGGAGGGAAAAACACAGAGGAAAAACACAAAGAGAGCAGATCTCTCTTGGCCAAGTGCAAGCACAGGGAAACGTGCCTATGGGGGCCACTGGTCACATCACAGTAGAAGGGGCCTTTGAGGGCAGCCATGCAATGTGGACTCAGGATCAGACTGCCCAGGGACATGTATGTAACACATATGTAGTTGCCTACATGTGGAAAAGAGCTGTCCTTGGTGACAGATCTGTGCAAGATAAGGGATTGAGAATCATGAAATGCTAAAGCCAGAAGTCACTCCTGTGCAATTCCTGAATTTAACAGGTGACATGACCGTGGCTCAGGGAGGGAAACCCCACCTGGTCCTGAAGCCTCTTCTGGCTCTCACCAGGCAGGCTCAACCCTCCTTTCACAGCTGCATTTCCTCAGCCCCCGACCCATCATTCCAGGGATCATGGTGTGTATGTGACTACCTAAGCCCATTTTTAAAATTTCCCTTAACAGTAATTAATACATGATATTGAAAAATAAATGTTTGTTGAATGAATTAGTATAAGATCGTGATGGGGAAAACCAGATAGGCAGAGACTTCCCAAATTAAGGTGCCAGAGAAAAGAGATTAATAGCAATTTTTCTTCAAAAAATATTTATCACTTTTATAGTCTAAAAGAAAGTACAAAAATGATGCAAATTCATGTTTTTTATTTATTGTAAAGCTTATGTTTTTCTATTCTTCTAACTCTTGGAAACCCAAGCTGTATTCCTCACACAGCCCTCTACCAGTAGTGTGACGTGAACTGGTCAATCACTCTGTGAGAGCCTTAGTTTCCTCCCATGGAAACTATGGATGATAACACTTATTTTGTCAGATTGTTAGGTAAATGACAGTAGTATTTGCACAGCCCCCACTGCCCAGTGCACAGTAGATGCTCAATAAACGATGAGTGAATGGGCATCCTCCCAGTGGGGTGCACCCCTTTGCACTCAACCGGGAAGCATGGACCTCCTCGTCCCACAGCAGGACCAGAATTCTGGACCTCCACCCACCACACCCAGAGAGAACAGGACTCTTTTCCCTAATGCACCTCCATCCGCCTCTTCCTTCTCGGAACAGCAGCCCCCTGCGCTGGGCTGGCAAGCTGAGGGAGTGCCCTGCTCCACCCAAAACCTGTGCCCAGAGAGACTCACCAACACAGTTATTTTCCAAAGCTTGTTCTAGAAACTTCTGTCCTTTGACCGATGACTTCCCTAAACCCATAAATAACAGACTAGTGAAAAATGTTGGACTACTATATAAAATATTAAATTAGAAAATAAAGCTGCAAGTCTATATAAGGTATGGTCCTAATTTTATTAAATGTATAAATATATCCAGACACACAGATTCAAAGAAGACAGATGAGAAGGGAATAAAGGGAAACTTATCATTACCTCAAAGTGATACGCTCATGCATGCTCTTTATTTGTTCATTATTTATTTACTTTTGCTTTGATGTGTTTGGAAATGTTTACAGTGAAAGATAAAACATAATATTATTTATTCACTTGTTTCTCTGTGCATTGCTTAGGGAGTCAGCATCACGGAAGACATTTCTTTTGGCTGCTATGTTCCCTGTAGGCCCGACTCTGTCTCTCTCCCAGGGCTTGCCCTCATCTCTCCCTTTGCCCTTCATTCTCTCCACGCAGATTTATTTTTAGCTCTCTTTTCTCCCAGTTCCTCATCTCTGTTCAGATGTAGCCACATCCTTGGGACAGTCTCAGGCCTCTCTAGCAGGAAGAGGCCACTTCTTACTCACTTCTTCAAATCCTACCTGTGTTGGGAAGCCTTCTAAGTCTGAGGAGTGAACTGAGAAACTTCTTCATACCCCTGCTCACTCCTTTTAGCTTTCCCTCACTCCCAGGGCCTCTGCTTCCTCTTCAGCACCATCCAAGTTGATCTGACTGGGTGTCATATGAGTAGAAATGAAAGTCAGGACTGAAGGTAGGAATGATGGGAAAATGGGTGAAAACCATCAAACTGGAAAAACTAAGTTTGCATAACTTGGTGTATCTAGGCCATGCATTCAGCAGCTACAAAGTCTCAAAAGGCAACACCAAAAAGGGCTTCAGATGATCTTTTTTCTCTTTTCTCTGACCACCCCCCCCCAACCCCGTAGGAGGAGGCAAGAAAGTGTGTCTGAAGGAGAGGAAACAGGGTGAACCGTCTGTGAGGACACACACTCTCCAAAGCAAAACACAGGATTACAAGTCCCCTCCAGACTGGAGAGGAAACGCCAGTCTGAAGGTAGCAGGGCTGTGTCCCCAGAGCCACCCCTGTGGGGAGCTTATTTACCTGGAATTTTCTATTTTCTGACTCATGGACTTAATTTCTCTCTCTCTCTCTCTCTCTCTCTCTCTCTCTCTCTCTCTTTTAGTATGCTGTTTTTAAAATCTCAATAGTGGTTTTAGAACTGACTTGCGTCCCCAGTCTAGAGGCCCATTTATAAGCACAAATAGCACCAGGGTGGTGACAGAGTTGAAGGCATTACTTATTAAAATAACATTATAAGATAATCCGTGATTCAATCCAAAGTTTTCTATTTAAAAATGGGATATTTGTCTCTCTTCTTGTTGCTATTCCAGGGAAAAGAACTGCCAAATGGAGTTTTTCCATATTTGACTTGAAAGGGGGCGGGGGAGAGGTAGAAGTGGGTCCTTGTTATAACGTTGGTGCCAGCAGTTGGCCTGGAATAAAGTGTTCACAACCAGATTTTCAAATTACAGTAACCAGGAGCCCAAAATGAGAAGACTCATACACATCTCTCTCTGGGGCCTCTGGCCAAGAAGAGCAGGAACCTTTGATCTTGTCTGGAACCAAAAGGCCCTAACGATAGAGTGAAGACAGACAAGAGGGCTGGCAGAAAACCTAGCTGGGGGCACTTACTAAAAGCAGGTCTGAAATGAAATCTCTCTGCTACTGGGTTTGCCAGACCACTGAGCCTAGGGCCAGGGCAAGCCGGATTTCAGAACAGTTGCCTGTTTATTCTACCATATTGCTGTCAGGGAGTGACCAGCCAACTGGCCTATTTGCCCAAACAGGCCCACCCTGACAACAACCACCCTCCCCCAAGGGCCTTAGCTGCTCCTGAAGAGCCTCCCTTCTTTGTCTTCCAGATAGAACTGGTCCTGGACTGCTTTTGTTTTTCTAAACCCCTCTGTAAATAAATGAGATGTTTGGAAAAGCTAAAGACGGCCAGGGGTCTACTGCATCCGCCATTGATTCTCACTTGGAAAGCAGTTCTGGGCAACATCAGTGGACTTGCTTCTCCCAGGCTCTGGGGATTGCCCAGAACAGATCTCTCTCTCTCTCTCTCTGTGTGTCTCTCTGTCTCTCTTTCTCAGAGACCACGATACCACAGGGGTCACACTGGTAGAGAGGTAAAGTAGAAGAAGAGATGCCTTCAGTTTTTAGGTGTGTCCTATCAGGGTCTTAAGAAATCGTCCCTTCTCACCATGGCTTTAGGGGGAAAAGGTGAGTCTCACAGATGGGGACCTGCCTCGTTACAGAGCTTTTCTCAAGTTCTTATGGATAAGGGTAGGACCCCAAAGAAGAACCCACTATGGAAAACAGCTTGTCTGTGATTAAAGGTCCTTTGGGCAGAGTGTTTATGAGTAAAGACCCCCAATTGCTCCCCCGTGACTGAACAGAATGATGCACCCTAGCAGGTTACCTCATTGATGCATAGCGGTCAGAGCACGCTCCACTGGAGCTGAATTAATCCCAGATGCAAAGGTCCTAACATCTGAGCACAAGAAGAAAACCACAGGCACGGCAAGAGAATCAGAGCCCTCCTGCAGGGAGGGGTGTAGAGCCGTGGCAGCCACAGATAGAGGGCTCTTCTCAGGGCTCTTCCACAGTCATCCCCACCTGGCCAGTCCTCAGGCTTAGCTATCAACATTTTCACTCTGAGCCACTATCTGCCATTGACAGAGTTCCCTGAGAGTGACCCAGGACCACCGGGGCCTTTTGCAGCAGCTACTGGAGGCAAGAATAGGCCGTGTCCACCCCACACCTTCTGTCACCCCAAAAGATCTGCTGCCCTACTTACGGTATCAGAGGGCATGCTGATATCTCTGCTGGCACCGCTGGTACCCACACAGCCACACCCATCCCACAGCATCCTCCATCACCCAAACTGGCTTTGCAGTCAGCCCCCAGGGCCATGCTTTTCTGTCCCCTCAGACTATCTCCCCGGTTCCTTAAGCCATGCTGGGCGACTCGGGAGCACAGTGTTCCAGCCCAGGGGAGCAAAGAAAGGCCTGGCAGGTAGCCAGTCCCCAGAGCAGCAGCCCTGCCCAGGACCCAGCAGGCAGCTCTGACTGGGGAAGAGGAGCCCTCTTCTGAGGGTCAGGACCCAAGGCTGTGAAAGCCAAGTGCCTGTGCCTAGTTTCTGCACGGCAGAATCTGCGGCACCTGCCCCGCACCCTCTGCCCACAGGTGTGGAAAGATTCCAGCAACAGTGTTGGGGTTCCATGACAGGGCTGGGTCAGGCTTCTGGGAGAAAGGGGTCCCATGGGTTAGGATGCTAGAGCTTTGTGCTATCACGGATTTTCTTTTGTCTTTGTAACCCACACTCCTAAATTTTCTCCTCCCGGCTACGGATCAGACTCTGGAAAGGTCCATGCTATTCCACTCCGCGCCAGGGAGCTCCATCTTCAGCAGAACTCTCTTGCTCTGCAGAGAAGTTCACGAAGATTAAAAGGTCCCTGGGGACTAGTTGTTCGTAATGGTTACAGTCACGAGAACCACTGTGCCCAGTGGGAGCCCACAGGCACTGTCTCCAGACTGCTGTCCGCCCGGCCACAGTTCCCACGACAACCACGGCACACGTACGCACAGACATGCGGAGAGAAGACTGCTTGCTGGACAACTGTTTGGTCAAAGGCATTTAAAAACGTTTGGTAAAAAAGAAGAAGGAAAAGGAGAGGGAGAAGGAGAAGAAAATACTTGAAAAGTGGAGGCAAAATAAAGACATTTTAGATCACTAAATGAACAAGTAAAAAATAAATCGAAACATGTGGCAAATCTGCAACAATGCAGATGGACCTGGAAGACATTATGCTCAGTGACATAAGCCAGACAGAAAGACAAATATTGGATGATCTCATTTACATGTGGAATCTAAAAATAGACAAAACCCACAGAGGCAGCGTATAGCGGTGGTTGCCAGGGGTTAGGGAAGGGGGAAATGGAGAGATGATGGTCAAAGGGTACAGAGTTTTGGTTATGCAAGATTAATAAGTTCTGCCCTGGCCAGGGGGCTCGGTTGGTTGGAGTGTTGTGCAGTATACCAAAAAGTTCGTGCGTTTGATTCCCTGTCAGGGCACACACCTGGGTGGTAGGTTCGATCCCCAGTTGCACTCTCCCCCTCCCTCTCTTTCTCTTTCTCTCTCTCTCTCAAATCAATAAACACATCCTCGGGAGAAAGTTAGAAAAAAATTAGTAAGTTCTGGGAAGCTGTTATACAGTACAGTGCCTGTAGCTGAAAAATACTATATTATATACTTAAAAATTTTCTGAGAGTAAACCTTATGATAAATGTGCTTACCACACTAATAATAATTATTATTATTATAATGGGTGCAAGAGGAAATCTTGGAAGGTGGGTATATTCTTTAAAAAAATTTTAATATATACATTTACTGATTTTAGAGAGAGGAAGGAAGAGCGAGAGAGAGAGAAAAAATTGGTATGTGAGAGACATCAGTTGGTTGTCTTCCATTTGCACCCAGACTGGGAACTGAACCCAAGACCTTGAGCATACAGGACGGTACTGCAACTGAGCCACACCGTCCAGGGCTCGTGGGTGTTTTCTTATCCGCAAACTCACCGAGTTGTATACATTCAATATGTACAGCCTTTGACATATCGATCAGACTTCAATGAAATGGTTTGAAATAAAAACACTAGGCAAAAAAAAAAAGACAAAATTTTTATAAAGCAAACCTGAAAGGAAACCTATTTGATTGATTGTTTAATGGAGAACCCAGAGCAATAAATTGAGGGAGACGGCCGAATAGGTGTCAGCAAAGTTAAGATAGAATTCCCAGCAGTTTCCCCATAGATTTTATCTTTGGGATTCAGGAGTGAAAAACGAGAATTCTCTGGAATTTTCAGGAATTCCCCCAAATCACATGTTATTCTTTAAGTATGTCTATAATCATAGCTATCTAAAAGTTTGCTTAATAAAAAAGCACTAAGTTCAGTAATATCTACAAAACTATAGTTTTAATACAACAAATATTCAAACACTAGGAAACACCAACAAACATTACCATGTAATATTCGGATAACGCAGCATTCAGACCTCCTGGTAATAGGTTAACTAGGTTAACAGCACTAGTCAGAATCATATGTTGAAATTGCTGATTTCAGGACAGACTTTGCTTTTAAAACTTGTAACCATAAATGAACAACAATAAAGTAATTTTAAAAAAAGAGTATCAGCTTTGAAACCTGAAAAAAATAAAAAAATAAAAAAAAATAAAACTTGGAATTTCTTAGGACATCATTCCTAAGATTTGTATTAAATACGCTGTGCATACGAACTCATTAATATGTATCTTCTGTTTGCAGCAATTACCATGAGAGACAGGTAGGTCACAAACACACATACGTGAGGATTGCTATGTGCATAACCAACTGATTAGATCTCTTTCTCTTTTTTATTGAATTTATTGGGGTGACACTGGTTAACAAAATTATACAGGTTTCAGGTGCACAATTCTATACTGCATCAGCTGTACACTGTACTGTGTGTTCACCACCCCAAGTCAAGTCTTTGTCCACCACCATTTGTCCCCCCCCATGCCCTCCTCAACCTCCCTCCACACACCCCCAGCAATCACTATGCTGTCGTCCATGCCCATGAGTTTTTTCTTATTTGCTCAGTCCCTCCACACACCCCCGTCCAGCCTCTCCTGTCCCCAACAGCTGTCAGCCTGCTCTGTATCTATGAGTTTGTCTCTATTTTGCGTGTTAGTTTAGTTTGTTCATTAGATTCCACGTATGAGTGAAGTCCTGTGGTACTTGTCTTTCTCTGACTGGCTTATTTCACTTAGCACAATGCTCCCCTTGATTAGATCTTCACGGCTTTTCTTCCACATACATCCGTCCAGGTTTTCAAAACCATCAGCCTTAACCTTGGACTCTGTGTGTCAGTGTTTCCTGCTCTTGAGTTCCACTGGACTTCAATGGGTTCCTTCACACCAGTAAATCTCTGTATTACATGCAGAGCTTAAATCTTGCAGGAGAATTATAGAGCTCGTTTCTGTTTTTCTAATTTTTCAACGGATTTTTCTTAGAATTTGGAATTTGGAAAAACACAGAAATTTCCCAAGCAATGCTGGGAAGGAGTCCTCATATGGAAACACGAATGGGCTGCAAGTCCAGTAGGAAGGCCCAACAGCAGGCTCTTTAGAAGAGAAAGTAGGGAGCTTGATGAAAGCTAGGACTTGGGGGCTGCAGCCAATCCCACGCCTGGGAAAACAGAAGAGTATAATCCTGTCTTCTTCATTTTAGCCTTGGCTGGAATATGTATTATAAGCGGAAGCCACCAGACTCATTTAGTAGTTCATGAAGAATCTTTAAAGAAGGGAAGATGACCCATAAGGTGCTTGGGAAAGACAAGGCCTGACATAACCATAGGAGTTTTTAGAGAGAAGGAAAGTTAAAACTGAACCTGTTTCTTAACTTGCAAAAAATTGGAGTTTCTGCCTAGGTCTTTTTGTTAAGGTGGCCAAGCAGCCTTTTGATTATAGTAAGAAAATTTGGTTTTTATCACTCCAGGGAGAGTAGATTTGTAATTTTGAGACAAGTTTGGTCCTTGAAACTACATTTGTCAAAACGTTTGCGAGAGTAAACTGTTAGTTAAAATTGAAACTTAACAACTTAAAGTCATGAGAGGTTGATTTTATCCACCAACACTTGTGATACCATATTTTGCTGTGTATAATGTGCTCCCATGTATAATGTACACCCACGTTTTTGGCCCAAGCTTTCAGGAAAGAAATGTTTCATTTTAATTTTTTAATTCAATTTTTGCTTATTTATATTTAGAAGCAAAACTGATTATCGCATTCCAGGGTATTATTTTGCATATGGATATCGTTATTGCTTTCTAGAGTTACACTTTTAGTGCATAAGCATAAATAAAAGAATTAAAAACATGTATGTAGATACAGAATTAGTACTACCCATATACAATGCACATCCTTATTTTTCCCTCAGAAATTTGGGCAAAAAAGTGCACATTATACATGATAAAATATGATAATTACTCACTGAGACATTACTAACCTAACCCTAGTTCATTTAATCTCTTTAAAAACTTTTAAATGTTCTCAAATTTTGAAAATTAGTTAAAAGCCCACTTCCTGTTGTAAAAATGGATTAACAAGTAAAATAAAGGGACTCTATAAAAGATTAATGTTAATACTGCTAGAATCTCAATTTGTTATGACATAGCCCTCTTAGGTTTTGTCCAAAGCAGGAAATTGCTTGCCCTAAATGAAGGGTTGGGTTGCTCAGTCCTGCTGCAGATGATGCTGAGGGCCTGGAGGACAGGGACAACTGCGTCGCGATGGCGTGACTGCAGTCTCCAGGCCCATCTCCCTTTGGAAAAGGGCCAGAATCCTAGGATGCAACTGCAAGAAAGAGAGGGGCAAATCCAAGCTGCATCCCTGGGGTTTCTGTGGGAACTTGGGGGGACCACACACAGTGGCTTTGTATCTTTAGTTTTGGACAGATGGCACAGAAAGAGGAAAAAAGCCTGACACTTTAGGGCTGAGAGGAGCATTTGGTTGCAGTATGGTTCCTTCAGGATGCTTGCAGGCATGGCTTCTCCTCATGGCCGCATGAGGGGTCAATCAGGGACGACCATGAAGAAACCCGGAGGCAATTTGGGATGAGGAGAGCAATGGTCACTGTGAGACACCCCAGGGATTATCACTGCCTGAGCAGAGGAAGGGAACTGGCCAGACCACGGTTCCAGAGATCCAACTCATGGAGCGAACACAGAATTACTTCTCTGTAGGGGATGTATGATGCCTTGTATATCAATCTGTCCTATTTCTGTTGTTTATAAAGTAACTAACTAATAGTAGAGCTCCAACATCCCCCAAAACCAGAGAGAGAGGAATCAGTGAAAAATGAACTTGGTTACCAAGGAAACAGTCTCCTGACTGTACTAAAGATAGTCACTGAGATGACCTTCACAATGTTCTGACCAATGAAGGTTGGTGGCTGAGAGCAAGCAGAGGAGCAGAATTTCATGCAGAACTTTGGGCAGGTAGGTAGGTGGTTTCAGGGCCGAAGAAGAAAATCAACACCGTCCTTGTCTTTACTAACAGGCTGTCCCACAGAGCAGAGCAGCTGGAGGAAGCTGACAACCTCTGGGAAGGTGGGGGAGCCTGAGTCGCTTTCTGTCATCCTAACGACAGTGTGAGTGAATTACAGGCTTCCCTCAAAGAATAAGGAACGCCAAAGTTAGATTAAGCAGCATTGCTTACAGATGCACTTTAGCAGGAAGTGATGTTTAATGTAGACAGACATTTTGTTCGTGTTTTAAATCTTTTTATTTTGAAACAATTTCAGACTTACAGAAAAGTTGCCAACATAGTACAGAGAATTCTTGTATATTCTTTACCTTTCATCCAGATCCATTTTACCACATTTGTTTTATTATTTTCTGTTCCGACTGCTCCATCATTTGTTGTCCATTTGTTCATTTGGGCATCCATCCACCCATCCATCCATCCTTCCATCCATCCACTGCTCTATCATTCTATCTATCTATCTATCTATCTATCTATCTATCTATCTATCTATCTATCCATACCTACATATAAAATCTCAGATAATGCCTCCCTCCTGTCCATCTTCCAGTGAGTATTTCATAAAACCATGGATGTTCTCATATAACTGGAGTACAATGATCAAAATCAGGAAAACAACATTGATACAAGACTAATACCTAATCAACAAGCCTTATTTAAAGTTCACCAGTTGCCCACTGCCATCCTTTATAACTAAAGAAAAAGTAATTTCTCCTCAGGCCCAGATTCCAATCCAGGGTCTCACATTATGTCTAGTTGTCATGCCTCTTGAGTCCCCTCTCTTCTGGGGCTGTTCCTCAGTCTTCCTTTGTCTTTTATGATTTTGACATTTTGAAGCATACAGACCATTTATTTTGAAGAATGTCCCTCAATTTGGGTTTAATTAATGTTACCTCAAGATTATAGATTCAAGTTCTTTGTTTTTGTCAGGAATACCAGAGAAACGATGTATTTTTCTGGGTGATTCATATCAGCAGGCACAGAATACCTGTTTGTTCAGTAACCAGTGGTGTTAACATTGACCACTTAGTTAAGATCGTGTCTGCCAGGTCCCTCCACCATGAAGTTACTAGTTTTTTCTTTGTAGTTAAAAAATGTCTTCTAGAGAACTCCTTCGATACTGTGTATGTATCCTGTTTCTCACCACCCTTTAGCTTTAACATCCATTGGTGATTCTTGCCTGAAACAACTTTATCTGTGTGGGTTGTCAAATAATTTTCTAAATCTATAATTCTAATTACAATTTTTAGTTGGAGTTCTGCCATAAATAACTTTCTTTTCTTCTTATTTATTCATTTATTCATCCACCCATCCATCCATGCATTCATTTGTATAAATTCATGGATTCTTATTTTATTGGATAGCTTATAATCTATTTAATAAAAATCATTATTTTAATGCTCAAATCATCTAAGATTTGGCCAGTGGGAACTCCTTAAACCTAGATGCTGTAAATTGTGACATGTAGTTTCTTATTTTCTAATATAGGAAGATGTCCAAGCCCCCCAACACTAAAGTCAGTGATTTCTCCAAGGAGCCCTAATTTCTTTTGCTGGAAAATATTTAGAAACCGAGATCTGGAGGCTGGAGGCTGGGTGTGCTAAAGTGAGTGTGTATTCATTTAAACTAGAGAAATAGAATTAGGTTCATCTGCATTTGTTTGTACTCCATTTTGTGTTTGAGCATATGAAATATAGCATGGTTCTACAAGTCTAAATTATAGAGAAAAACGTATATTTTGAGAAGTGCCACTCCCCGCACAGCCATTCTATCCTGTTCCTGTCCCCAGTCCTTCCCTCCCTACGCCCAACCTCCACCCGTCAGTAACCAATCTCATCAGTGTCTGGTTTGTCTTTACGTTTCATTTTGCAGAAATGAACTGATACATGAATACTTTTTCCTTATTTCTTACTCAAAAGATACACTCTAGAGATGCCATTTCCCCTTTTCACACTGGAAATCACTCCATATTGGTTCAAAGAAATATTCCTACTTCTTTTCACAGCTGCATAGTACTCCGTTGTGTTGATGTATTCAACCACTCTCTGGTGTTTGAGCATACACCTTGTTTCTAGCATTTATCAATCAATACCATGAATAACTACTCTGCACATAAGTATTTTCCTAATTTTGGAGGTGTAAATTTCTAGAGGTGGAATTATTGACAGAAATCAAAACTGTACGTATAGTCATTTTAGATATTGCCAAATATCTCTCCAAAAGGATTGTACGAGTTTGCATCCCTACCATCAAAATATGAGGTTACCTGTTTCCCATGACCTTGCCAATGGAATGTGCTGCCATACTTTTTGATTTTCATGAATTTAAGTGAGAAATGATCTCAGTGTAGTTTTAATTTGCATTTCTCTAACTATGAGAGAGATTAAACATTTTCCTATATGTTAAAGATTTTGTGTCTTTTGTCCATTTCTCTATTGGATACAAGCTTTTAAAAAAACTTTGCTTTGCATTGTATTTTCCCTTTAATTTGCTAGGCAGAAGCTAGAAGTTACACATTTGCTTAACATTTATCCTGTCCCATAAATTTTTCATGATAAAATCTTATCTGTGGCAATGTTTTAGTTTTTGTTATCGATGGTGTTCACTGTGAAAATTTTACCAAGCTGTACATTTATGACTTGTATACTTTTAAAAGCTTATTTTGAAAATCCATGGCCTGGCTGGTGTGGCTCAGTGGGTTGAGCAAGAGCCTGTGAACCAAAGGGTCACCAATTCAATTCCCAGTCTAAGGCACATGCCTGGGTTGCAGGCCAGGTCCCCAGTAGCGGATGTGCGAGAGGCAACCACACATTGATGTTTCTCTCCTCTTTCTCCCTCCCTTCCCTCCTTTCTAAAAATAAATAAATAAATGATTCTTGGCCAGTTTAACTCTGTGCTAAATTAACAGTCTTGCTTGCCAGTTGCCTAAGTAAGTAAGCCTAATGATTCCCAGAATCAAATCCAAGTAGCTCTAATGTGAGACAAAGAGGAAAAAAGTAACCCCCTGGAGAAGGGGCCCCATAAGCTCATGCTTAAAAGCTGAGCCAACAACACACACACACACACACACACACACACACACACACACACAGAGTTATTCTACCTCCTCTCCCACCATGGTGCCCACACCCATCCTCTAAGACCTAGCCAAAACTGGCTGCCCTGGACATGCCTTCCCACCTCACCTGCTAAGGGGAAGTATTTACCCATTGGGCAGCAATAGGAGCCCTGGTTTCAAGTTTTTCCTACAGCCCCTCCTTTGTGTCCCAATAACAGATGCCCCTCTGTTTCAAGCCTCATTTTCTTCATAATTTGCAGGGATTGTGGAAGAAATGTGTAATCAAGTCTATTAAATGTTCTAAGCTACTCTGAGAAGGATTCAGATAGCTTGGGTGTTTCTACCGTTTTCTATGAATTGGATTTTCCCTTCAATTTGCTAGGCAGAAGCTAGAAGTTATATATCTGCTTAACATTTATCCTGTCCTGAACAGAGCTATGATTAGCTAAGGTGTGTTCTCTCCTACTCTCACCCTCTGGAACCTAGCTGATACAGGAGAGGTTGAGTAATCCAAACAAAACTGCTGTGAGTGGATACATGGAGATTTTTAAGATTATTGTCTCTTTGTTGTATCTTTCAGGACAGCCCAGAAAGAGAAAATAGGAACAGCATCACGCCTTCAGAGATTTGGTGGCACCTGAATAGCTGTCTCACCTGCTGTCCAAGGATGATGACCCTGCCTCTCTGGTGTGGCAGCCCCAAGGCAGCGGGGAGTCTCTGAGCAGATGAGCTGGGAGGAGGCCTGTGAGAGTTGTCAGGGATGAAGACTAAACAGCGTTAGCCAGACAGCCAGATGATGGTGGCTATTGCAAGGAGTGTCCAAGGACGGCATTGATATATATTCCAGGGGGAGCTAGAGGTGAGACATTGAATCTCCTTACCCCTCGCCAGCCAGGACTCCCAGACACATGCACAGAGCTCACCTCCCCACATCCTATGTGTCACAGGCTGAAGTCACAGTAAACACCCATGTCCATTTTCTTTCTCTCACCCTCTCCCACTGTGAACAGCATTGGGAGTAGAAACCATTCAGTGGCAAGAACTGGTGTCCCAAATCCAGACTCTCTGAGGATCCCTGGGTGTTAGTTGAACACCCAGGTTTGGATGGTATGCTAGATTGTCCACACTTGTGTGGTACAGGCCTGGAGCACAGGCATGTAGAAACCTGAAGTGTCTTTTATCTCTAGGCAGCATTTGGTGGCTCTGTTTATGAGGGCTCTTCCCTGGGTGAGAAGAGAGACAATCAAGGCATCAAAATGTGCTAGCAGTGTCTCACCTCTCCTGCTAGAGGGGTCCCTTAATCCTCTGCCAGCCATCCAAAGGACAGATGGGGCGAGGGTAGAGTTAGGTCAACCAGTGTTTTCTCTGCTAGCCCCGTGGTAAACTAACCACAGGTCTGGGAGTAAGCCCTGTGGTGCTGGGTTCTGGCGTTATCATCTGCCTCTCCTGAGACTGAAGCATCAGGTCAGCGTGACTGACAAGACATGATGACCTTGGAGAGCCATGGCTCTTCTCTACTTTTCCTTCCTTTTCACATCTTCACCCCTGAGCCCATGAAACCCACCGGGATTCTCCCTCCCTCCTCACCCACTGGGATTGTCCCACACTTGTCAGTGAGGCTCTGTGGTTGGCCTGGAGCGGGAGCTATATTCAGGAATCTCAGCCTATTTTTTCCACCACTTGGGGGGAGGGGGGCAGTTCCTACCTCTCCTGTGTGGGGACTTCACCAGGGTTTACTACTGGGAACAATGAGGGCCTTAGAGCTAGAACATCTGGGTTAAATTCCTGCTCCACCATGTACAAACACAGCAACCTTTGCAAATTACCTAACCTGTCTAAGTCCCAATTTCCTCATCTATAAAATGGGTTTAGGGTTAATATTTATTGAGCATCCTGAGCCAGAGGCCTCTCCCCATACTAATTAGGGAAGAGGGAGGAGGGGTCATCCTTCTCCTTGTTGCCATGTGCCAACTCCAAACCCCTTGAGCTCTTCCTTCCTTATTTCTGAAGCTCAACAATTGATGAGCCCGCCATTATCCTGGTCCTGTTCTCTTCTCCCAAACCTCTCACCCCCGACTCCCCTTCCCACCCTTTGGCAAGAATAACTCACATAATCTGCCTTACAGTGGAGGTGACTTTGTTTTCCCTTTGCCATCATCCTCAGAGTTTACAGCCTCCTTTTGTCTAGTGAGAAACCCTGATCTCCCTGTTCCACCTCTGGTGACCAACCACCAAGTATTTTAACAGCAGGAAGGGCACCAGCTCTACATCCAAATCCCTGCTCCCTCCCTAACCATCACCTCTCAAACTGCCCCCAATAATCCTGCCCCCCTAAAGCTACCTGGCCCTGGCCACACCGGACTCCCCCATCTCCCAGGGTGCACCCATGCAGCATCACTGGTCAGGGTGGCTCTCTCAGTTCTTGAACTCCTCTTGGCCCCCACTTCCAGCTCATGCAGGGCTCTTGGAGATGGCCCCCAACAGAGCAGGCCTGGCCTGCAAATGTGCCTACAGCAGTCTGGCCTCAGCACTTGGCTTACTCCTTAAGGTTGCTCCTCCAGGCCTCCTTAGGAGGCTTTATCCGTTGATGTTCGCTGTCACTAACTGCCTTTATTTCTCATGCTTCTAGTCAAACTAGCCCCTCACCAAATGTCATGAGCGATTGCTCATGATGCTGCTCATGGGTGGTCTTTTCAAAGAAGCTGTCCTGCCTCTGTCTCTACTGCCAGCAGCCCCCTGTGCTCTAAGCCCAGCTATCCTTGACATATATAAAGAAACACACTCTTCCTGTCTAACATGTTTCTTTTATTTTTCCTTTTTGGCAGCTTCCTTTTCTACTGACTTTAAATATATCCAAATTTACCATTACAAAGAGGAAAAAAAGATCCTCAAATCTACCTTCTTTTTTAAATAAACTTTCAGTGCTTTTCTCCCTTTCAGAAGAAAACTTCCTAGGCAGCCAGGCAAGAACAAACAGTGGATAAGAGTCTGCCTTTGAATCCTAAACGTTTACTACGCTGTGTGACCTTGGGAATATTATTTGACTTCTCTATGCTTTAGTTACTTCATAGGTAAAGTACAGCTAGTGATAATTCTTCTCTTATAAAACTTACTTAAGACTAAATTAGATCATGTTTAACCCTGTGTCTATTACATAATATGTTCTCAACAAATCTTAGCTACTGTAATTTACTGTGACCTTTCTGATACAATGGTCTTTTTTCTATTTTCTTGTCACTTACAAGTAAAATGTGCTTTGGCAGTATTTCTTACATTCTGGATCTTGTATGTTTTTGCTTTGGTTTTTATTTGGAGGGTTGTTGAATTCTATTTTTTTTATTTTGTTTGGTTTTCTTCACATTTACAAGAGAAGTATGTGCTTTTTTAATTTAGAAAATGTATACTGAAAATTAGAAGCACTCCTAATGGGCTAACATTGAATACAGTTTTGATGCCTGTTCTTTAAATTTAACATTACATCATGTGCATTTTTCAATTTCATTAATTTTTGAAAATCTACTTTTGAGAATGGTTTGAATGTCTATATAATACTCAGTTCAAGGGATAACAAAAATCTTCCCTACTACCCTGGCTGGGTAGTTCAGTTGGTTGGAGTATCATGGAGCATTATCCAAAAGGTGGCAGGTTCAATAACAGTCAGGGCATATACCTAGGTGGCAGGTCTGATCCCTAACATCCCTGGTTGGGACACATAGGGGAGGCCACTGATGGATGTTTCTCACATTGATCTCTCTCTCTTCCCCTTCCTCTTTCTCTAAAATCAATAAAAACGTATCCTTGGGTGAGGATTAAAACAAAATCTCCCCTACTGAGGGACATTTCATTTTTTAAAATATTTTCCTATGATAAATATTAAGATATTTTCTATATGAATCTTGACCTACATTCTACATTATTCCTTAAATTAAGATAGCTTCTTAAAAGATAATTAATGCTTTTAAAAAGGGCATAATTAGTTTGGGGGCACTGATTGGTGTCAAGATTTTTTCTCTAGACAGCTAAATTGCTTTCTGGAACTATTCCCACCAGCAACTTGGAAGAGCGCCCCCCAGAGGTCTCCTTCTCTCCTCAAACCCTGATGACTACAAGTGATCTCCTTGTTCTCATTACTTTCCCTCGAGATTTTCCTCATGTCCCGAGCTGTCGCTTTCAACTGGAAGACTTCCAAATGAAGACTTGCACCCATACTCTCCCTAAATTCAGATGTGTCTCTACTCTCCACTCTGCTTTCCATCTTGAAGTCCAGATACTTCAAGTACACTTCATCTCTTTGTGTTGGGTCTCTTCTCAGTCACTACCATGATGCCTCTTGTGGTCTTTGAAGGTCATAACTTCTTTTGGGTGACTCAATATATTAATCATGAATTTGGAAGAAAAAAAAGGAATTAGCTAGTCTACCCCTCCTCAATTCTGGAAAATATCTTTGGTAACTTTTTAATAGAATGAATGTATAAGTTCTGTCTACAAAGTAAATAGAGCACAAAAGGGTCTCAACATTCAATCAGATATAATGTTCACAACTGAAAGAATTGAGATGGTTATGAAAGGGTTGGGCAGAATGAATTGACTTGAAAGCAGCAAACACCATGACCTAGACGATTGCCTCCTTTAACTTTTGGAGTTCTTGACCTAGTGACCATAAGAAGGGGTCCAGCCTGGACTTCAGAGTGCTGGGGCAGACTCCCCCTGGATGTCGGGCAGCTGCAGGTCTCACCCAGCCACAATCTGTATTTTACCTGCAACTTCAACCACCTGAGAAAGTGATCTTCCAAAATTCTCTTGAAAAGGCAAGCCTTAAAATGTTGGGGTGTCATAATTATTTCTTTAGCATATGTAATATCTTTAATTCCCAGGAGATTTAGAATAAAGTATAAATGTTAAGGAAATCAAACACATAGTATTTGTTAAAGATTCTGTATATATTACTATACTTAAGTACATGCTATGCTTAAGAAAAATTGTCTTACAGATTAATATTGTGCTACCAACTTAAAAATGTATAACTGAATATTTAAATCAGTGGTTGTATGCTGAAATCTTACTAGATTGCAAACACTTTTGAACTTTTAAAAGAACTTGAGAATCATTCAATTTAAAATCAGATGATTGAATTTTTTAAGAAAAAAAATTTAGCCCTGGTTGGTGTGGCTCAGTGCACTGAGTGCTGGCCTGCAAACCAAAGGGTCGCCAGTTTGACTCCCAGTCAGGGCACATGCCTGGGTTGAGGGCCAGGTCCCCAGTAGGGAGCATGTGAGAGGCGACCCCACACTGATGTTTCTCTCCCTCTATTTCTCCCTCCCTTCCCCTCTCTAAAAGTAAATAAATAAATAAAATCTTTAGAAAAAAAAAGAAAGAAAAAATTTAATGTATTAAATTTATAAATATAGTCTATAATGTTTAAGGGAATTTATTAAATTGTAAAATCCCCTTTAAAGTTGATAAAAGAGTAGATGTTAAAAGTTATCATGAGAAAAAAATTGCAACTATATGTGGTAATGGATGCTAACTAAACATATTGTGTGTGGTAATCATTTTGCAATACACAAAAAAGATGTATATTGTGTCATATACCTGAAATGTCAATTATATCTTAATGGTAAAAATAAATAGAACACTACA
>VMDR010001925.1:0-97121 GCA_007922815.1 Macrotus californicus
ATTAGTGGTATGTCAGCACGCAAAAGTGAATAGATGTGGCAGAGATGTTAGAAAGAAAAGCGTTTAAGAGTTAAAATACTAGGCAGTAATAGTATTGAAATTGAATTTTGTGTACAATTTAACTACTTCACTTTGCAATTATGCCTCTGCTTCCACAGCCCAAAGTAGTCACAGATACAGATGAAACCGAACTTGCGAGGCAGCTGGAAAGGCTTGAGAGAGAAAATGCAGAAGTGGATGGAGATGACGACGCGGAAGAAATGGAAGCCAAAGCTGAAGATTAACGTTGTGGGAAGCAGAGTCCAGTCTGAGGAACACAAAATGGCCCTTCCGGGCTATAAACCCTAGACTTAAAAGTTTTCCAGTATTGAAAACTTCAAAGTTGAATATTTTTTATTTCCAAGTATTTAAATGTTCTAACAGACCAAAACGTGAAATGCCCTCCCAAAATGTCAGCTGTTTTCACATAGTAGCTCCAACGCCTTGAGCATTTTTAAGCTAAGAACAGTCATAAAATTGGGTTTTCCATTTCTGATGTCTCCAGATTGACACCCCTTTGTAGTTCAGTGCCTCCATGTAATTTACCAGGGGCACCCAAAGCAAATAGTCCCAACCTTTCTATATAAATGTATCAAGCAAACATTAAATAAATTTCTGGGATATTTAATTAATAGGCTTCTTCCTTCTTGTCACCAGTTAAAAGCACTATGATTACTAAGACCCTAATTCTGTTCCTTTCAGTCTAGATGTAGAAATACAAGGGCAAGTGTTCAAAGACTTTATATGGCAGATCCTTTTAATAGGAAGGCTTAGAGGAAATAATTTTAATTTTAACCACAGTGAAAGTTGACTTTTAGAGGGAGAAAGCCTTAAAATACGAGTAAAGGATTATGTCTGTTGTGTGATTTTCACCTGTTTGAAACTGACGGCACATATGAGGGAGAACTTGCCACACTGGTCCTAGCTGGTATGCTAAGCTGCTTGCCTTGTGCTTGTAATCCAGAGTGGTAGAGTTTTTTTTTTCTTTTTAGATGGTGCTTCTTTAATTTAGTTATTTGAGTATCATCACCCAACTTTTGACTTTTTTCCCATTAAAATATTCAGTAGGTGCCACCAAGAGAACTTCAGTTTTCTTTATAACAGAATAGAGATCTATTTGAACACAATTACAACAATTTTTCTATGTTTTCATTATTTTTATCTTTAAGAACTAATTGTTTTAAAGGTTAATAAATCCATAGATAACGCATGGTTTGAAGTTGCAGCTGTAGTAGCCAGGATGTCTGTCTTGAGTTACTTTGGTTTTTGTAGATCTACTCTCTTAGTATACCTGAGAAACTAGATACACTAATTCTATTAATTACTCTTAAGAATAGCCATTTCAATGCTTAGATGAAATCATGCTCACCTTCATCAATCCAATACTAGACTCAACATTAAAGGGACTGGGAAATAGAAGTGTTGTTCCATATGTGGAGGTTGTCCCTTTGTTTAATTCAGCAGCCTTTTATTATGAGCTTTTTAGATCCAGAAGGTTGGCCTCACACAGCCGTTTCCACAAGGGAACCATGATAGCTAGCATGCCATACTGGGAATAGTTCGAGGAGAGTCTGGATGTATTCAAAATTACCACATAATTTTCACCTCGGTCTTTTTGAGGAGTCAAAACACATCCATAAAGCTCACAGCATTAAAAGTCATCAAAATACAAGAGGTGCTCCTTAAAAGTTTGCTATAGACAAGGGAATTGAATTTTTGTTTACTGAATATTTTTATACTTCAAAAGCCATAACTGTTGAGAAATACCGATGGCCTTCGTGGTGGATGAGTTTATCCCATGCAGGCCTTCTGCTCAGTTGTACAACAGTTGTAAATTCATGACCCTCGCCAGAGAAAAGATGAATACCTCAGTGATACAAAGAAAGAATTACCTGACTTAAGGCACACGGATACCCTACTGACCTAAAAGTATCACTTTCAAATATGAGGACAAGATACACACCCAGCTTCAAATAACGTGAGGAACAGACTGACCAAGGCAGTTGGCCAGTTCATCCAAATCTTGGATCTCCATAAACCTCTTTGTTAAAGTTGACAAGTTCATCTACTTCTCGTTCCGCCTTTGATTGAGGTCAAGTGGTTATCGACTCAAAACTGAACATTAGCAATAGTTTGGGTCTTATGCAGAATTAACTGAAATTCATTGAAAATGGCTGACAAAAATATAAGCAAGCCATTTTTGATATTTTACAGCAAAACAAGACAAACCGATACTCTGGATAATGGTCGAACAGTGGAAATGGTGAGCAGACATACAAGCACTGCATTATGCTGAGCAGTCCAGTCACTGCTCAGCTGCCATACTTTGACATTCTTGATTTAGCTACTTTTACATCAAACCATTGAATTAGGTTGGATCAGGATTTTTAAAAATGCAAATGCTAGTACCTTGACAAGAGCTGTTCCCTCATTTGCCTCAAGGTGAAGGTCATCTACTTTCCAGGGCACGAGGATTCTGCTCCCTCCGCTACAGTGGTGCAATTGTGCCAATTCAGGGTCCGGGAGGCGTCAAACCAGATGCAGCTGAGTTCAGGTAAACCCTGCTGATATTCAAAAAGCAATAAACTAATTCTGGGGACATTAGACCTTGGTTAAAATGCCAAATGGAAAATGGGGCTTTAAAAGGCCGTCTCTTACAATGTAAGGAAGGAGTTAAAGCCTCATTAGCTTGGAATTACTGATCATCCAGGTCAGATATTTCAGATGCGATTAAGGGAAGACAGTTCAAACTATTGAAGAGGACAGCCTTTTACTTAAAACACTTTGGAAGCATCTACTCCCCTTAAATGTAAGTTACACATCACACCATTCATTAAAGGAAGCCCAAACACTTGTACTTTGCCAGAATGCTGACAGTAGCTTGTTCCAGGTTACTATATACACTTGAACGCAATAAAAATGTTTTTAAAAGTATTGTATGATACAGACTTTTCACTACTTCAGATGAACCTCCCAACTGGTGAAGCTTCTTGGTACCTATTTGTCTCAAGATCCACTTGAAAACCCAAATATCATGCCTTGTCTCCTATTACATCTTTGTCCCTTAGAGAGCTCTGACTCTGCATCTTTCTGAATGCTATTTTCCATAGTAAAGTTATAATTTCACCTTTCTTTTCCTTTTGGTATGTGTGACTAATCTCTTCAACTGAGTCCGTGACTTTTCTGTGATGTATAATACTTATACAAGCTTATTTTTCAAAAGAAAACAGTATTACTTGAATGTTTAGCAAAATTTTGCCACCATCCCTACTTTAAGATGAAGCACAACTTAATTGCAGAGATTGCTTAAGATGTTTTCACAATCACCTTGCTTAATTCGTATATCCTCAAGCATGAAAAAACTTTGAAAACTATGAAGCTTTGTAAGGGAATTCTAATAGCCAGAAACAAACGTCAATTTTTATTAACTGAAAGAAGGGGTTAGGAGTTACTAACAGCATTTCAGAGAGCCACCGTGAGACTAGCACTTTATTTAGTATTATAACCCGGCCGGTTAGTGTTTTCAGGAAAACCTACTTTGGCGGCCAGAGAATGACTGGCTGTGATGACTGGAGAAAGTCAAGATGCTGGCACCTGCTGGCTGCTCCAGCATCTCCGGGCTGTTAAAGGTGAGGAAGGAAACAGCACCATGACACCAGTCTTATTCTCAAACAGCACAAAATGAAGTCTTAACACTCATGTTCCAGGAAACCCTGTCTGTGTCATCTGGCAGGCGGGAGGAATCCCGGTTTTGTCCCCTTGGGTCCTTGTCACGTTAGCTTTTTGATAGCTTGAATCCACTCAGCTCGCTCAGCTTTGCTGCTGGCCTGGATGTAATAGTGTATGTCGTCTTTAGTAATAATTTTGAAGAGATTTCCCTGGACATTCCCCTTAACACCTAGGCAGGAAAACAAAATCAGTGAGTGAATATCCATGTCTGCTTTCTGCAGGAACCAGCTGAAAATCTAGTGACACACAGATGAAAACAAACGAATACTCACTAAAGACCATGTATACGGCTAAGGAATCCCGCCAGATGCATGATTTGCTCTTTTCCTCCCTTCCGTTCCCTCTCCCTCACCTGTGTCGTAAGGCATGCCAGTGGTATATCTGAACATCCTGGGAAGCTCTCTTGGCCGGTACCCTATGCTAACCTCAGAGCTACAATTTGGTTCACATCAAAGATTCTACTATGTTTACGGAACAAGCAGGCACAGATTTGGGATTTGATTTTAACTTCTTTGAACCTCAGTTTCCACATTCATTAAAATGGGAATAATACTATCTTACCTTAGCTGGCTGAAATTAGTGAAATTAGTATGATAATATTAAAATGTGTTGCTAACCCTTAAACACGGTGTAACCTAATATTATTCTTATAAGGTGGAAGCTTATGGGCAAGTAAAGAAACTGAAGGGAAAGAATATTAAAGACAAGGATTATATAGTTGTAGTGTTAAAACACTAGGAATACATGCCCTTTAATTCTGAAACTGGCTTCAAAACTCACACATTCATCGTCTCATTGAGAAAGCCCTACTCAACTCCCATAGCTCAATCCTTCGGTCAGCAGAGCATTATTGAGGGTGCAGGAGGGAGGCCCCTGAGATCTTCAGGCCCGGACCCAAGTTGCATCTTACCAGTGGGAACGCCATTATCCTCCAGGGCAGACACCAGCGAACCACGAAGAGAAAACCCACCCACCGGCCGGTTCTCTTCCTGCAGAGGAAAGGAGACCTGATTACGAATTGTGTGCACAGACAGAAGGGAAGAGGTGCCCTCTACCTATAACCATCCTCAGCCACGCTAACCAGAGAAGTCGGGAGTCATTTAAAACAGAGATGACATCACGTGCTCAAGTTAAAAGCACTGGTGAGGAAGTCTGGGCTTCCTCGTTTCCCAGCTGCAGCTGCAGTGCCTCACCCCTTCCTGGCCCTTGGCTCTCACTGCATCTGGAAGGGTCCCAGGACCTCCTTCAAGCTCCTTCACATTCTGGGCTTAGGGCCACGGTTCCTGACCAAGGCTCAGGGAGGAAGGAACAGCGCAGTTCTCAGTCTTTCAAAACATGAATGAAAATCATACATCTACCAGCAAGGTTGAACAGGCCAACTAAAAGGCCATTTTTCCTTTCTTTGGACTGGAATTGGATCAACTCAGCATGCAGTAATATTATCTGAAACTCAGAGTAGCAATTCTTCAATCAGTTGGAAAAAAAGAAAATTAGTAAATTATGGCTTAAATATTATATAGTAAAAGGAAGTTTACAAAACATTGGTGGGGGCAAGAGTTTGAGAGGACAGAATTCATGGAATCTGGATAGAAAGGGGTGAAGGGCCCAGGAAGAACCAGGTTGGAGTCTACCGGCCCACCTCACCCTCCCCAGCCACACAGCAAGCTTTGAAGGAGCTAAAAGATGCTTTTCCTCACAAAGTAATAAAGATCCCCTGAGCAGGCAAAGACATGATAAAAGAAAAGAGTGAGTCTACTTTTTATAAGAGAAGCTTGGATTGGGGAAGGAAAGCCATATTGTGGCAGAAGTTACAGTAGGGATGCTGAGAGAAAGTCGAGCCAGCCGCCTACCATGCTTGGGAGAGAAGTATCTGGAAGTCTCACACGGGTACCACGTGAGCCTGCAGTACTCACTTTGGAAGGGTCGTAGTAGTGCAGGAAAGCCGGGTCCTTCCTCAGAACAAAGCGCCGCACCTTCCAGTTCTTCCTCTTGTGGCCCTGAGGTAAAGAAAGGGTGCAGGGCTCACTGCGGACAGCTCTCAGTCCCTTCCTCCCACTTCCTTGGACCGAATGCCAAACCTCCAAGCCAGTTTGCTCCCCTGGAACTACTTTCCAGAGCCTGCCGAAGGCTCGAGGATTGCAGTGATATGTCATGGACTTCCCTGCTCAGCAACACTGAGCAAAAATGCTGCCACTTTTAGTTGAGCTGACAAAGCCAAAGAGGCTCAGTGCTGAAGGAAAGGGGGAGTGTTACCTGGACATCACCCAGGACATAAGGAAAACGGGGCACCAGGTGTCAACTGCACTGAGAGCTCACGAGCCAACTTGAACCCAAGAGCACCAACCTGAGTCTCAACTTAGTCCCCAAACAACCTCCAGCTGCATGTAGGTGTGTGCACACGTACGCAGGAAGAACCACTTTAACATTCTGCCTCAGAAAACGTACGAAATGATCCATTGGGTGTTAAAGTGCAAAGGTTTCAGAATAGCCTTTTTGTCAGGCGCAGGTAGGAGTGCCGCACAGGTGACTGTGACGAGGCTGTCTCCCGTTGAACAGGGCTGCCCTCCCAGCCATGGCTAGGAGGAGTGACCAAGGTCAGGCTTTAAGCACGGAGATTGCCCTGTAAAATGTCATCTTCAACCTACTGAAGTAGGTGGAGAAAATACTTTTTGTTCAGAAAGTGTATCAAGGGGGCGTGCAGAATCCCACAAAAGTCGGCAGAGACCCCAGAAAGCCTCAGGGAGCAGAAAGCAGCAAATACAACACACCAACCCAGAGATAATGCCCTTCCAGACAAATATGTGCACTGGGCAGTGATGTAGACACTGTTTTTTAACCTCTTCCCTGAATGCCCCACTGTCTGGGACTGTGTGTGTGCATGCGTGTGTATATGTAGGGGTCACATACATGGTGGCCATGGAGGCCAGGGTCATGGGCTCCAGGCGGTTGGCTGCTGGGCTCCTGCTTCAGCTGATTCTGCTGATAGTTAGTGCCCTCCAGCAGTCTCAGCCCTTCCCAGGCCTTCAGGGAACTCCTGCCTCCCCTGAGTCTGAGAACCGTCCATCCCCTCCCCGCTCAGAGGCAGCCATACCTGCTTGGCCAGATAGCCTTGTTTTATCACCGTGCCACTCAGCTCCAAGGTGCTGAGATTCATCTCTTCCTTGGGACTTGTCTTCTCCTTGTAGCTCTCAGCCTAGTGGGAAGAACAGAGCTCGGACTTCACAAAATGCCCCAGTTACAGGCTACGGGGCTCCCACAGGGGAAAGGAAAACCCTCCATACAGAAACCCACTACACCTGGGGATGAATCGGTGCCCCCAACCCAGGGCTTCTCACCCATGACTGTGGACCCCCTGGCCTCCACTCTGTGTCCCTTTCCTTCCCTCTGCCCTGGTGGCAAGAGAAATACATTCCACAACTTACAAACGTGTACAGGGCCGTGGAGTCGTCCAGGAACTGCTCAGCCAGATCCCCAGAGCGAATGGCTCCCACACTTCGGGCGCCCACTGGCCTAAGGAAGTTCTCCTCCATGAGCACAGAGGCCAGCGTCACGGCCTCCAGGCGGTTGGCTGCAAAGCTGCTGGAGATGAGCCAGTCCACCAGGGAGGAGCCTGCATCAGGGCAAGGGCAGTGCCAGTCAGGTGACAGGATACAGGCCAGCTTCCTCCAGGATGCCTGGCTGTGACCTCATTGACCTCCTGGGCAGCCCTGGGGCTCTACACACGAGCAGCCCAAAGGCCACATCTGCTACAAAGAGCTGTGGCCACACTCACAGCTCTGGCCTCAACACAAGCTGGTCAAGCACAGCTAAGTCCCGAACCCCCATGCCCCGGGGTTCTACTGCCTGGACTGGCCCCTGAGAGGGAAGGCTCACCTATGAAGGTCTTTTTGTAGGTGCTCCCCTGCTCCATGTTGGGGCTTGGCCGGATTCCACTGTTGCTGTCGTGCATCTTGTCCACGATGCGACTACACGGAAGGAAGGCAAAGGAGAGGGGACCCTCATCACACTGACAGATAGGAGAAAGGGCCCAAGGGTCGTTGCTGATGGTAGTAAGCAAGTGGCGAACAGCGCAGTGCACATCACAAAGAAAGGTGGGTCAGCGTTGGAGAGGTAAGGTTTTAGATCATTTCTTTTCTTCTTGCTCATGGAAATGTTTGAATATGTCTATGCTTGACAGGTATTGCTTTTGCAGTAACACTAAAGAGCTCGGACTTTTAATTTTAAAACAAAAGAATGGACAGTGATTCTCTGTGATGTATAGCATAGAATCCAAACTCCTCCAACTACTTCTCAAAGTCATCCCTCACTTGAACCCACGCTCATCTGCTGCTGCTCCCCCCTGCACTCTCTCTGTGGTTTGCGATGCAGGTCAAGGTTTTGGGGCCTGGGATGGCAGGCTTTGGCGAGCCCAGAGAAGGACCCATACTGCGTCTTTGATGGTATAACACTGCTGCTTGGGAGGTTAGGGGTGTTTCCTGCAAATGGGCTGTTCCCCTCATGGGAACTCCTTTCATATACCCCCACTTTGCAGTATCACCTCCACCTCTGACCTGCTTTCCTTCTGTTCCGTGGGATAATTCCTGCCACCAGTGGAAGGTCTTTTCTCATTTTCTATGTACATACTTGGGCTGGAAAGCCCCATTTGATCACTTGAGACTCTGGCGCCATGTATGGCATGTGGTAGGCACTCAAGAACTATTTCTTGATAGTTAATGAATGAATAAATGAGGAACACCACAGGGCAAGAATGCAGCTGCTTCCAGAATACATTGTTCTTGCCACCAGGCTGCAAACAAGCCCCATGCTTGGTGAGTGGAGATTCCTGGGGAGCTGCGACACGGCCCTGTGCACCCTGGCTGAAATTGAGGAGAGGCTCTCAAGACACAGAGATGGGCTGCAGCAGTAGAGGCCCCAACAGGCTACATAGGAGCAGGGCGGGTAGGCAGGGCCATTCCCAGGCAGAGGAAACAATACAAACGGGACAGTGACAGCAAAAGGCACTGAAGCACAATGCTGGCAGCAAGAACGGAGCCCCCTGCCCAGCCCACACAGACAGGAGAGGCTGCAGCAAAGCCAGGCAGAGTGAGGGGAGGGGCAGGGGCGGCACTCACTGCAGGCTGATGTGAGGGGGCAGCTTGAAGGAGTTTCTCTGCATGTGGAGTTGCTGCACCTTCCCCGGCTGCCCAGCATGAATAGCCCCTGTGATCTCAAAGGCCCAGGCATCCCTGTCTTCTCGGGAACAGGCCTCCAGGAAGTATTCTGTGGACGTTCTCGTCTTCAGCTTAATGAGGAACTGCGGGAAGAGACATCCAGCAACCTTTATAAATCTAGCAGTCTTATTGGGAACTGAATTTTGTTCCTCAAAGAGTTTTCATCAGCCCCTTCTTTCACTCAAAACCTTCAGTGGCTCCCCAGTCCCTCCACCTGACCCCAGCTGTCTGCCACTGCTCCCTCAGCGAACACTTGGCTCCGGCCACAGCGGCCATCAGCACCTCCAAATCCATCCTTCCCTCTCCCCTCACTTTTGCTCAAGACCTTCCCTGTCTGGAACACCTGCCTCTCTCCTCTTTTGGATCTGTGCCCAGATCTCTGTTCCAAAAGCCATTCCTGACCCAGATGTCTTCCTCCTCTCCAGGATGCAGTGCTCTCTAT
This sequence comes from Macrotus californicus, assembly GCA_007922815.1. Taxonomy (NCBI): domain Eukaryota; kingdom Metazoa; phylum Chordata; class Mammalia; order Chiroptera; family Phyllostomidae; genus Macrotus; species Macrotus californicus. Next base: position 9,421 of record VMDR010001925.1, read on the forward strand.
GGCTAACAACGTTTAAACCGGCGTTTGAAACGCTGGGTGCTTTCATAATCAGATTATTAACTCAAGCAGCAGCGATCTCACCACTGTCTCCCTTGACTCCTCCAAGCCTCGCAAGTTTCTTGCCACATACTGGGCCTTGGGTAAATGGTTGAGGCAGATACTTTTTCCATGATAGGGTGGAGCTGCCCCTGACTTTTGGAACAGGCACCCCTTGGGGACAAAAGCGATTATGTTGAACCCCAAGATAGCAGCAACTACTCAATTTGCAGAGTGCCTCCTAGCCTGCAGTGTTTTGACAGGAGGTTACCTTCAAGATCCTCATCACAGTCATGGGAGATAACCAGGGCTTAGTTTTCATCCCATTTTATAGATGAGGAGCTAAGGCCCCGAGAGGTCCATTACTTGCCCAAGGTCACACAGCCAGCATGTGGTACAGCCAGGACTTGAAGCTAGGTTTTTCAATGATAACTCAGCTCTCCCCATTACCCACAGCACCTTCACCAAAGGGGCCAGAGGTGGAAGGGCCCAGGGCAGGGAGGAGCTGTGAAGCGAGGGCCTTCACTTACGGGTCGGTTTTCGTACTCCAGGCAGGGGCAGGTGATGGTGCAGCCATCCAGAAGGATCTGGCCCTTGGGAGGGGTCACCTTCCGACCCCCCTCGAGCTTGTAGTACAGCAGCGTGTTCTGCCGAAGGACGAACCATCGCACCTTCCAGTTGTGGACAATGTGACCCTGCAGTGGACAGCAGATCCCTGCAGTGAAGCGGCCGAGGGACGACACTGCGTCCAGGGAGAGGTGCCCCGTGGGACAGGTGGCCAGTCTGTGCCATGGAACCCACTCTCCAATAAAGGGGATGGCATTATCTTTTTTTAGTTTAATTTTTTTTTATTTTGAAATAATTTCAATTCAGAAGGAAGATGAAGAACTTTTTTACAGAACCATTTAAGAGTCAATTTTTAACATGATGTTCCATCACTTCTGAATATTTTATTATCTCCTACAAAAAAAAAAAGGATGTTTCCAATAAAACCACAATACAACCCATTAGCATCAGGCAATTTACATTAACATGTTGTTCTCAGCTACTCCACAAACCCGGTTCAAGTTGTACCAGTTGCCCCAATGATGTCTTTAATGGCCAAAGGATACAGTTCAGCATCATACGTTTTATTTTCATTTTCCTGAAGAAGGCACCGTCTTTGCCCGCATCTGTTCGTAATCGCCCTGGAGTATGTAGCTAAGATCTTTGGCCTTCTCATTCCCACTTACCCTTTTTTCTGGTCACAAACCCTGAAAGACACTGCGAAGTATACAGCAGAGAAAGTCCTATTTCCAGGACACAGCCTTTGCTAACATTCTGTGTGTCCTTCCCATCTTTTTTCCTCTCAGCATTTACTTTCCAGTTTTTTTAAAAAATCAGGAGCATACTACATATACTTTTATTTTCTAGTTTTTGTTTTGTTGAGCTTTGCTGAGCACTGTCCCATGCCATCAGATTTCTTTAAAACATATTTTTAAGTGACCACTCAGGGGAGGTGTTATTTGCTTGTCAGTCCCCTGTGTTTGTAACTGAGGCTGCTCCCTTTTTTTTCAGTGTCACCAACAATTCGGCAGCGAATATCCTTGCACATAAATGTTGATCTTCAGCTCTCGTCTTTTCCTTAGGATATCTTCCTAGAAGACTATTACTAGTCAAAGGCTGTGGGCAATTTGTAAAGCCGAAGCCACACACAGTCTGCTGGTGCTGAGGACGCCATCAGTCTTACCAAGCTTGGTGCAGTGAGCCTGAAGGGCAGGGTAGTTTGGGGGGCTCTCAGGTGGGCTACAGAGCCAATGGATAGGATAGTCAGATGAAGGCAGAGAGTCTGTTCCTAGATCAGAGAAAAGGATGGGGTAATGTCTGCTGAGCAATCAGAAACGAATGGATTTAGAACACACTCAGGGAAGCAACTTTCTTGGCATATTCCCTGAGCAGAGCCCCATACGGGCTGGGTTCTAACCAAGGGAGATGCATTTTATCTCGAACAGAGACCATTCCCCGATTCGCTCATCTCCTTACCCAGCATGCCTCCATTTCAAAGGCCCCTGCAGTCCCCACATTGGTGGTGCTGTGGCTACTCCACGCTCAGTGCACACCGTCAGGGAGCCTAAGGTGTAAGAAGGAGCTGACCTCGTAAGCACCGGCCTGCACTCAAACAGAATTCACTGTGGCAACTAAATCAAGCTCATAACCAAGTTAATCTGACGAGGGTTCGCTACCGTGTCCAGGGGTCGCCACACCACATGGTGATCAGGCTGCTCACATGCGAGCACTCAGGCAGCCGAGTGGAATTCGACGTTTTTGCTATCCTCACTCCGGCCAGTACACGGAATCCATGTGGAATGTGACAGTGGACAGCTTTTCTGGACATGGGTGGACTTGCTTAAAGAAACAGAAAGGACTTGGCTCCGATCCCTCAGCAGCTGGGGTTCTCTACCGCTCTCCGCTCTCCGTGCAGTTGCCTGTCTGGGTGACCACCTGCTGAGGGCCCTGGGAGCAGCGTGAGCAGTGAACTGCTGGCCAGGGAGGAAAATGCAATCTAAGCTGATGCTATGGGCACTGCTGTGCGGCAGAGAGGGAGAGGGTGAAATAAGCTTAATCTTTTTTAAAAATTATTTTCAGAAAGAGGGGAATGGAGGAAGAAAGAGAGGGAAAGAAACATCGATGTGCGAGAGATACAGTGATTGGTTGCCTTTGGCATGTCCCCAGCTGGGGACCTGGCCCACAACCCAGGCATGTGCCCTGACTGGGAATCAAACCGGTGACCTTTCAGTTCGCAGGCCAGCACTCAGTCCACTGAGCTACTAATCTTGAATCTTAAAACATGGGTGTGACGAGCTGAATTACGTCTTCTTCCTCAATATGCACATGTTGAAACCCTAACCCCACTACTTCAGAATGTGACTCTATTTGGATATGAGGCCTTCAAGAGGTGATTAGGTTTAAAAAAGGCATTAGGTGCGCCCTATCTAATCTGGAAATTTGGACACACACACAGAGATCAGGGAGACAGACCTGGGTACAGAGGAGGGACCATGTGAGGACACAGAAAGGAGGTGGCCGTGGGCAAGCCGAGGAGAGAGGCCTCAGAAGAAACCAGTCCTCTGACTCCTTGATCTTGGACCCTGGATTCCAGAACTGTGAGAAAATAAATCGCTCTTGTTTAAGCCATCCTGTCTGCGGTATTTTGTTACGGCAGCCCTAGCAAATTAAATCAACAGGGCAAGGAGAAAGGAGGCTGGAGATGTTACGGAGAGAAGTGTAACTAACAGATGCTGAGCAGAACAAGCCAATAAGGAGATATTGTACTTTCCTGGACAAAATGCCACACTTCCCAGAATCCCTGGCGCAAAGGGAACAGGTAGGTGACTAAGTTGCTGCCAGTCTCTTGCATGGAGCATGGAGGCCTGTTTGGAAGCAACCAAACATAGGAAACCGGAGTTTGGGCAAGGACCTTGTGGGAAAACAGGTTCTTCTGCTCTGACACCAGCCCCAGGGGCGTCGGGCACAAGCGGCAATCGGTGTCGGCGGTGGTGTCCACCAGAGACATGCTGTTGGGTTCTTCTGTCTGGCTGCGGTGTCCCAGGCTGCAGAGCATCCCAGCCAGGTTCTTAGCCTTCCCAGCTATCCCTGGGTCCCTTACTCTGTGTCATTCTCCGGGATACCCCTACTGCTCAAACTTGCTGTCAGCACATGTGAGGAGCAGTTGAGAGTCCTGGCCACCAGCCAACGAGACAGGCCGGAGGAGAAAGGCTGGCGAGAAAGGATTTGCTATGTAGGTAGAAAACCCAAAGCAGCTGGTGACCCTCAAAAAAACCGTTCAGATTCTTTGGCCCGATAATTCCACTTGCGGGGATCTGTGCCGCACAGTGAGGCACTTGCGGGATCGTGACTTATAGGGAAAGCAATGCAAAATATGCTAATGCATGGCATTCTGTGCGGCTGCAGGGGAGGGTTGCGGTGCTCACAGGCATTGGGAGAGACCCTGGGCGGTCCCCAGGTCGGACCCAGAGTCTGAGCCACCAGGATTCCAGGCGGCCGTGGTCTCTGACATGAGCAAAGCACTTCTACTTACATGACTTCATATGACACCTAGAAATAACTCTACCAGTTATATTAGAAAATTTCTGGAAGGATATCCCAGAAATGTTAGTAGTCATCACCTCTGGGCACTAGGACTGGATGCAGGGAGTTAAAAATGGAAACTTACTTTTCATTTTGCACCCTTGAGTATTTTCCTAGTGTTTAAGAATAATACGCGTGTATCATTTTTATAACGGGAAATGAACTTAAATTCAAACAAACAGAACTCCTGATAAGACGATCAGGGAAAGCATTCATTGCTCTATTCATTCAACAATCAGCGACTACATTCTGCTGCACCAAACACAGTGCTGCCGGCAGGCCGGCAACGATGAGCAACACTCCGACCCAAGACGGTAGAGGAGACAGACAACAGCCCCGCTCAGTGTGCTGGTTCCAGGACAGGTGAGTGGTGGGGCCCCCACCACGGTCCCCTCCACTTCTGGTGCTCACACGCTGTTCAGAGGCTGGTCCGTGGGATTGAGAGACTGTGGCAGAGTGAGAGTTTGTCACTTCTGAGATTAGGTTATAAAAGTCTCCGTAGCTGTAGTCTTAGGGTCTCTCTCTCTCTCTCTCTCTCTCTTCCCCTATCCCCTCTGGGAAAAGCTAGCCACCACATTGCAGCAGCCCCCATGGAGAGTGGAGACGTGAGGTGCTATGGCCTCCAGCCACTGCCCATGTGAGTGAGCTTGGAAGTGGGTCCTCCAGCCAGTCAAGCATGCAGGCCGCTGCCACGCTGGACATTTTGGCCACAACTGCACGTGAGTCTCTAAGCCAGAATCTGGCAGCTGAGCTGTTCTTGGTTATCTGACCCTTAGAAACTGTGCGAGATACTCAGTGTTTGTCGTCTTAAGTCATTATGCTTTGGGGTAATTGTTACACAACAAGAAATAACTGATATAGGGCGTGACACAGACCCCACAGAGGAGCTCGGATGGAAGACGTTGCTCATTCCGAGGCAGTGGGGGAGGGTCCGGTAGGCCCCGAGGAGCAGGTCCTGGGGCTGTGGGGAAGGTTGTGTGGAGTTGGCCAGGTTAGGAAGGGAGGCCAGAAAACTACTGTGACTTCTGGAAAACTCCAAACAGTTCTGTGTGGATGGGGTTCAGAGGCTGCGAGGAAGGGACGGGTGAAGGGATGAGGGCCCAGTTAGCTTCAGGTTCTGTGTTGTGGAGTTTGATCTTTATCCTGGGGCCAGAGGGGAGTCTTCAAAGACTTTTAAGCAGACAGATGCCAAGCTAGTTCTGTTAAAAAGATCACCCCGGCCTCACTGTGGCAGTGCAGCTGACGGAAGTGGGCCACGCTGGAGTGGGCAGCCCAGCGGGCGGCCACCGTGCTAATCCACAAGGTGGAAAGGGAGCAGCATTGCCCCTGCTGTACAGAGAAGTCACAGCATACTCAGAGGGCAGAAGGGACTGGTCCAAAGTAACCAGGCAAAGGGCCAGAAACACAGTGGTATAAGCTCAGCAAGGTCCTCTACCTGGGCAGCTCCCTCCCTCTCCAGGTTCGCTGTCTGTAAATGGCTGGCTGGAGCCATAACCCAGCCGCACCATCAGTGTCTTATAGCCCATAAACCTTCTTTAGGGGGAAGGAGAAGAGTCCCTAAGCTGGGACGGCAACCCTGGGCTGGGCTTAAGAGGCACAGAATGTCACAGCTGGAGGGGCCCTTTGAATAAGCCTAGACTACTCCCTAACTGTGATGATGAGGAAACTGAGTCTCAAAAAGGTCTTGCCGAAGACCCTACGACCCCAAAGAAGCAGATATGCTACTCGCTATGTATGGGTTGAATTCTATCCCCCAAAAGGTACGGAGGTCTCAACACCTAGTACCTTTGAACGTGATCTTATCTGGAAACACGTCTTCGCAGACATAATCAGATAAGATAAAGTCAGACTGGATTAGGGGGCCCCAAAGGCACCAACAGGACTGGCGTCCTTATGAGAGGAAAATCTGCACACTGAGAGACACACACGGAGATGGCCCTGTGACGACGGAGGCAGGAATGGCAGAGACGCACCTACAAGACAAGGAACACCGGGGCCTGCCGCGTGAGACAACAGAAAATACATGTACTGCTGTCTGCCCCGTTTCTGACCCAGAGCTCTGGACACCTTTCGACTGTCCCAGGTGATAGCAATGTCTTTCATTCTAACGGGGCACCTCTGGGTGAGCTCCTGCGCGGAGGCCAATCTTTGGAAAGCCCAAGCCATGGTTAGAAGTTTGGAATTTTCAGCCTTGCACCCCTATTCTCTTGAGAAAGGGGAGGAGCTGGAAATGGAGTTCATGATCAATCGGGCCTATGGGATGAGGCCTCCATAAAAATCCTGAAAGTAAGGAGTTTGGGGGGCTCCTGGGTTGGCCCTGGGAGAGTGGTATGCTCCAACTGGGCCTGGAAGCTCCATGCCCCTCCCTGCATACCCTGCCCTGTGCATGGCCTCCCTCCGGCTGTTCATCTGTGGCCTTTACCATATCCTTCTGCAAACTGGTACGCATAAGTTGCCGGTTTCTGGTAACTGTTTACTTGTGTTCTGTGAGCCACTCTAGCAAATTAATCAAATCCAAGGAGCGGGACGTTGGAGCCCCCCATCTAGAGCTGTTTGGTCACACTAGCGGCTGAAGTGTGTGTGTTGGGGATGGCAGTCTGTGGGACTGGGTCCTCAGCCTGTGGGATCTGACCCTGTCCCTGGGTAGACAGAGTCAGAACTGAGTTCAGTTGTAGGACACCCAGCTGGTGTAGCAGAGAATTGCCTGGTGTGGGGAAAAATCTCCACACATTCAGGGACCAGAAGTGCCAGAAGTGAAGTGTTCTGTGCAAAAGTAAGAGACTCACAGGATAAACACACACACACAGTAGGAAAGAACTAGGTTTTTCTCTACATAGGAAGGAAAAATTGGGGTTTTTCTTTACAGCCTGTGAATACCAGGAGCAGAAGAAGCAAGGAAGCACACTCGCCATGGGTTTCGGGAGGAGCATGGGTCTGCCAACCCCTTGACCTCAGACTTCTGGCCCCCGGCACTCCTCCCAGGCTTCTCTCTTCTGTACTTTTTCCTCTTATGTTTTTATTCCTTAAATTATAATACTATGAACATTTTAAACATCGGCATAACCATTATTCACACAACAATCTGTCTATTTGGGGGGATATATAGGTAGTTTCCAACGTTACCTACATAACACCTTGTTCCCACACCTTTGATGGGGTTTCCTTGAGGTGGCGTCCCAGTAGGGATACTTCCACCGGGAGACTTCTAGGCCAAAACGTGTTATCACTGCCATGTCATCACCAGGCCATTTTCTGAGAGTGCTATTCAAGGACTGAGCGGGGCAGCCATGCCAGAAGTGGGTCCCGCTCTTCTGAAAGGAAAAGCAACCCTCCCCACGCTGATCCTGGCTTCCTACCCCCTCTGCCTCCTTGAAAGCCAGGCCTAGTGAGCACCCTGCATTTTGCCTGGAGCTCTGATTCTTTCTTGCCTGGGCAGGATTAGGAGCCAAACCCTTCATGCCCCTGCCTGCCCCTGCTTCGCCCTCACTGGGGATGACGCTTCTGTATGCTGGGCTTCCAGCTCGAGCCCTGCCCCCCACCCAGGAATGGCAAACCCTCCGAAATCTATGGAATCCCACAGGCCGCAGGCCACAGTTCTCCAGTGGACACAGAGCTGCCAGAAAAGGGGATATGTGGGAGAGAATAAGTTGAGATTGGTCACGTATGCAGGGGCATGGGGCCACATCCTTCACCTTGCAGGAAAGGGTGTGGCTTCTGCTTGCCTCAGGGTCAGGCTCCAATCCTGTCCTTGGGTTCGGCTGCAATGAGCTTTATGTATGTATTTTGGCCAAGCCCCTACTGTGGGAGGTTTTAGGTCAGACCTGTTGACTTCCCTCACTTCTCTGCACCCTGGACTCTGTAAGCTGGACACCCAGGACTGGCAGCCTGTCCAGAAGACAGCTCACGTCCTTCCTGCTTTTCATCGTCTCCTGACTCTGCGTGGTGGCAATGGTGGGGAATCATGTAAATTAACCCCTGGGAACAGGGGGGCAGCCCACAAGGGCCCATCTGAAGCGGTTTGTCCTCCACAGGCCCCTACCAGGACCCAACTACCCCAACAATCAACAACGCCCCCCAAAAGCCCCTGCCCAACTCAATGCCTTCCTTCAAACTTCAGAAGCTGCAAGAAAGTAGGAGATCACAGAAGTTCCCCCACAGGTGGTCGCTCTGAGGTGCATCTGCCTATAAAACCATAAGGGACCAGCCTATGACTTTAACCACAGTGGCATGAAGTAGGTGTGGAATTTTGTACCTGCTTGTATACAGTCTGACCCTTGAGCTGATATTAACCTCCCAGCAGCCCTCTGCTTACAGTTTTGAGTAAACAGCACACCCGCCCTCCTATACCAAATAAGGTGTAACAGAACGTGGCTGTGTTACCGACAGACTGCCACTTACCCAAGGACCGCCACTTGAGACTTCAGGGCTGATCCGCCGCCAGAGGAGGCCATGGGAGAGCCTCCTCCCAGAGCTGTGCTCAACTAAAGGGCCAGACATCTCCTCCCTAGGTTTTATGCTCCGCTGCTGTGCTACCATAAACGCTGAGCGTGACCATCAGCACTGAAAGAATTTTAAAACATCAAACTTCCTTTTGCCTCTCCTCTTGGTTCATTTCTACCTTGACCCTGTGTGTCCATGTTGGTCTGCACTCCTGCTGACACCTACGGGAAAGGCCACGTGGGGTGATGGGGTAACACTGGGAGTGGAGGCTCCAGTCCTAGCTGTTATTGGCCCTGGGGTTCTGGGCCCACAATTTCATCTTCCTGACCCTCAGTTTCCTCATCTGTGACCAGGCAATAATAAATACACACCCCGTGGTGGACAGGAAAAGGTCTGGGGTTCAGCTCGAGTTGGTCTGATCCTGCTCCCTCACCAGCTAGCAGCCAGACCCTGAGCAAGCTACCCTGCCTTTTGGAGCTTTGTTTTCCAGAAAGGGGAGGCCACGTGGTTTGACCACCGTTGGGAGGTTGCAGGAGATAATGTCCAGGACGCGTGCCCTGTGAGCGCTCAAGAAGCACAGGCTCCCTCCCGGCCCATGCGGGAAGCCTACGGGCAGCGAGCATTACAGGGCCGGCGCAGTGAACTACGGGGCACGCTCACGCTGTTTAAATCCATCATATTTAAATACTGTGCTCTAGATATTTAGCATGCTGTTGTGGTGAAGATATCCACTGTGTGGCCACCACCCGCACGCCATCGGCACCAGCTGATCGGGACTGTCCCCTGTGCCTCGGCCCCTTCGCTATGGAAAGCTGACCTCCAGCCCCTGTCCCCCGCTGTCCCCACCTCCGAGAGCTCTGCCCCGCAGAGCCCCAGGCGGCCGATCCGCCTTGTGGCTGGGGCTGCAGACCCTGCTCAGGTGAGCGGCGCCCGCCCGCCACGTGCCACCCTGGCCAAAGTCCGGACAGGCTCCGGCGCCCTCACCCTCTTGACGAGGAAGCCTTCCTTGAGCACACCGTCCTCCATGGCGCCACCTGCGCGCGTCCAGGTGCGCTGTCACCGCGCCACTCGCTGCTCCGCGCGCGCTCCTCTCCTCGGAGGACTGGCCTGGCCGCTGCGCAGGAAGCGCCTCAGACCCGGCGGGCGCGGTGCCGCCTCCCTGGCCCGAGTCCAGAGCCCGGTCTGCGGGCGGGGCCGGGGAGGGAGTAAGACGAGGTCGGGATTTCCGACGTTCCCCGCCCCCAAGGAGTTCTGGCCAGTCCTCAGAGCACGGAGTCTGGCGACTACAGTGGCCCCCTGGAGCCTTCCCTGCCCCTGATCTCTGCGACTCCCCATCCAGGTGCCCCCGTCCAGCTGCCCCCGACCCCAGGTGCCCCCGTCCAGCTGCCCCCGTCCAGGTGCCTATGTCCAGGTGCCTATGTCCAGGTGCCCCCGTCCAGCACTGTGCCTCTCACTGTGCGGGTCTTGGCCCGTCTCCTCCTTGGCCCACCTCTTCGTCTCCCACAGCCTCAACCAGGTGACTGCCTGGCACTTAGCGCATTGCCCTGGAGTAATAGTTACGGAATTAAACAGAACAGAAAGGACTTCAAGGATTTTGAGCAGCGGTTTTGCAACCTTTTTCATCTCATGGCACGTATAAACTAATTACTAAAATTCTGTAGCACACCAAAAAATACATACTTTGCCAATCTGACACACACAAAAAGTAGGCATAATTTTGATTGATTTAAGCAAATAATAGTAATTACCCACCCTTCTTGCTCCAAAGTGACATTGTGAAAAATCAGGTGCCTGTACTTGTATCCAGGGACTTCTGGAACCAAGAACGAACCAAGCAGACACAACCTCAGCAGGCCATGTGGCCGGTAAGACGCACCTCCATGACATAACCTGTGTATCTCTGGCTCAAACAGGGCATTTTCACACTGGACAGCTATTGTGCAGGTTGCTCTCATTTTTCAGCTTGACAAGCTAAGGAAAAAGGGGTCAGTGCCCTTGACTAAAGAGTCAGGTAGTGTATGTTTTAAAAGTTTTGGGGGCACACCAGCTGAAAATAGCTCCATTTAGTCATCCCCGAGTTCCATGGAAATGGGGGTTCGAGAGCAGGTGGGGTGGCACCTGGCCTCTGGTGGGGGCAGAAGAATGCCCCCCTTAGCAAGGTCGAGGGTTTAGGGAGCAGGCACAGACTGCAGGGGCCCTCTGTCCTCCAGGTGTACCTCTTCCTAAAACGGGCTATAGCAGAAGGTTTCACCTTAGGGGCAAAATTTAACGGAGTGCTGAGGAGCTCAGTACTCTAGGTAAAAACCAAACATTTTAATGCAGTACTTTTTAAATGAAAAGTAATGCCAAAATCCATGTTGAACGAAATGCCACAATTTTAAAAGACAACTAAATCAACAACAAAGCACATTGGAGCGTGAAACAAAAGGAAACCTCAGTAATGCTGATTCTGTCTGAGCCACAGTCATTTTATTCATTATTTGTGCTGCTGTCTGAAGCTCACCATTAGGATGATTCACCAGGAAGGGGAAAGGCCCCAAATGCCTAAAAGGGAAGAGAAGGCTCTAAATTGGAAGAAGGTGCCCCAGGCTGTGGAAGGCCAGCTGCGACTTTCAAAACCAGTCTGAAGCTGACACCTAATCTCACGGGGTGAGGGTGAGGCTGCTCTGGAAATGGCCCACTTCAGCCTTCTGCACAGACTGCCTTTCAGATCTCCCAGCACGTCCCAAAGCAGCTGTGCCTCCTCCACTTGGTTTCAGAACTGACATCTGCTCAGCACCTTGTGAAGCCAGGCCTGTAGAGGGTGCTAGGTTTTATTTAATGCACAGCAACTCCATGAGGTGAATTCATTATCCCATTCTTTCTAGCCAAGGAAACTGAGAACTTGAAGCAGTTAAATAATTTGCCGAAGGTCCCCTGTTTTTAACTCCAGGGCAGTGTGAATGCACCTGCTGCTCAGTTCACGGGCAGGGAAGCGGAGGGAAGAACAAGCTGAGCTCTGAGGCTTTGCTGGGCTGAAACCCAGGACATGAGAAGGCGGAATGGGAAAGTCCTATGCTCTGTGGCTATAACTATGGTCTCTTGTTCTACTTCTTCTTCCCAGATGCCAGGGAAACAGGCGGCTGGCACAGAGGTTGTTTTGGCTTTTCTCAGACACAACCTTCTGAGGTTTAGCAGAGGTGGCATTTTCTTGGGCAAGAAGGGTTCCTGAATGAGTTCACAGAAACGGGAAAGGGAGAGAGATTGGTTCTGTCTCCTGGCAGTGCCCCTTCCAGAAGGAGCTAAGGCCTCTGTATACTTAGAACCTGCTTCCCATCCTAGAGTAGCCCCTGGTCCAGTCCACCCCAAGTCTGACTCACGGGACCCAGGGCATGAGTCATACCCACACCTCCCCTGGCCGTGGCAGCTGAGCCATCAGCCCACTAGGGAACCACACTGACTTGAGCCCAACTCAACCACAGGGGAGAGGACGGAGACAGCGGAAGCAGACAGAAAGTAGTGAGCAGCTGAGACTGGGGGCAGGGAGCAGGGAAGGGAAGGAAGCTCCTGACCCAGGAACTTGTCTTGCTCTTCCAGGCAGACATCTTTCCTTTTCTTCTCGGCCCAGAGATGGATGTGGAAGGGACCCTGACTCTTTCAGAAGGGCCAGGTAACGTCTAGAATGTGTGAGCTGTAGAGAGCTATAAAGCCAGAGTTTGGGTGTAGGTGATGCAGTCTGACGTTAAATTCCACCATTAGAGAGCCACTCCTTTAGCTACAGACAAGAATCCCCTGTTTAAGACACACATAGTAGAGAAGGGTAAATCATGGAGACTTATTCACAATGTATACCTTGACTCAGTGAGTTTATCAGAATCACAGAATATAACCCTTGAATCATCAAATCTAGGCACTTCATTTTATAAGGGAGCATGCCCAAACCCAGGAAATAAAATGACTTGTCTACAGTCCCTCAGCCAGTTAATGGCAAAGCCAGGACTAGTGAATAGGCAAAAAGCATAGGTGCTCCATAGCTTGCTGCCGGCTGCGCAGGGGCTCCCCCAGCAGTGGCCCTCGACAGAGCCAGGGGCAGAGGGAGTGACGGCGCAGTCCAGGAAGAGCTGTCTGCCAAGTCAGAAAAGACTTTACACAATGTTTTCTGTTTTTCCAACCACAAAAATAATTTGCACTCATTATAGAAAATTTAGAAAATGCCAAAATGGGCAAAATCATTCAAATCCCATTTTTCAGCCTTTTTCATTTCATGGCACACAGAGACTACATTAACTAAAATTCTGCAGCACACCAAATAATATATTATAAATTTTACTGATGTGCAAAACATAAGTATGAATTTGATTTATTCACACTGGACTGCTTTGGTTGTGTCATCACTTTTTGCCTGGACAATCTAAGGGAAAAGAGGTCGGCGGCCCTGACTACATCATCAAGCATTGCATGTTTTAAGACCTCTCGCGGCCCACCCGTGGGCTGCGGCACGCAGGCTGAAAATCATTGACCTAGACAGATGTGTTTTTACACGCACATATACTTTTATTAATTTTTTAAAAATTGTGTGCCCTGCCTTTTTCATTTATCATAGCTAATAAGCATCTTATCAAATCACTAAAAATAACTCAAAAATGTAACTGTAACGGCTGTAGAATATTCTACCAGGCCTGCACCATGATGTAATCAGTTGCATGTAGGTTGACTTTCCTGTTTCACAGTGTGCTGGTGTGTACTCTGTGCACAGGCATTTTGTCATGCCCTTATTTATTTCATATAAATACCTACAGTGTAATTTTATGTCAAAGGGCACAATCTTTAAAAATTCTTGATACATAGCACCACACTGCTTCCTAGAAATGTCCCACATGATACCCTCATGTTTCCTAGAAATGTTTTCCCAGATGTGGATGATAGACAAGTCTCGGGTGTTTATACCAGCATTAAGTGTAGCATTTCTAGAAATCTTTGTTGATTTTATCAGAGTCAGTAGAGACCCTCCCAACTCCAGAGAATTACTGTGTATAATCTCTGTCAGGGGGACCCCGAGGGCCTCCCAGGTGTCAGCCAGCTGGAGAAGGCCCCCCAAAAGAGACCCAGGACTTGCTGGGGAAGAGGGCAGTAAGAAGCCCAAGGCCAGACACTGCTCCCAGGGAAAGAAGGGTATGTGGGGTCCCCGGCAGCCAGAAGGGCACTTTGAAGGCACTTAGAACCCTGGGCAGAGACAAAAAGGGGGAGGCGGCAAGACAACCTCGAAGAGAAACGTTTCCTAATTCGTGACTCTGCCCAAGGCCACCACGTTGCCCTGTTACAACCAGAAACATATCATTCCCTCATCTGTCAATTCATTCATTCATTCACTGGTGCAGGAGACTTGTATTGTGTCCTGTGTACAAACATAAACCATGTGCCAAGGACAGTAATGCACAGACCCAGCCCCCAAGCCTCCCACAACAGTGCAAGCAAGGCATCGCTCCGATTAACCAGGAACACAGTCACACTCCGGTACCCATTGGGGAACCAGTTCCAGGACCCCGTGGACGCCAAACTCTGGGACGCTGAAGTCCCTTACATAAAACCGAGTAGTGTTTGCATGTACCCTATCACATCCTCCCGTGTATTTAAAGCCATCTCTGGATCACTTGTGATATCTAATGCAATGTGAGTGCTATGTAATAGTTACTAATACCGCACTGTTTGGGGGGCAATGATGAGAGGAAAAAGCCTGGCATGTTCAATACGGACACCACCATCGTAGGCCTAACTACCAGTACATGTCAGTAATAGCCTGACACTTTTTAAGTATTTTTTATCAGAGGTTGGTTGAATCACAGATGCAGCGGGCCAACTGTGTCACCCTGGTCTGCCACTGTGGGCAGGGCAGGCCCCCAACACACAGCGCCGTGTCCCGGAGCCGTGCTCCTCACACCATCTGTGGCGAAGGCCAGCCTTCTGCATCCACCTAACCAGGGACAACAGAGTGGTCCTCCTGAGCACGACGGGAACACAGCCTCCACCACAAACACCTTCCCGGAGATGTGCACGTCCCCCAGGCTGGTGGACATCCTGTTCGATGAAAACGAGGCCTCGGCTGTGCACTTGAATGTCACGGCAGGGCCCAGCTGCCGTCAGTTCCCAAATTTATTCTCAGTGTAAGTTCTTATCTTGTCACAGAGCAGTACCAAACAAACTACTCTTGACATTGCTCTAGAGCGTGGGTTCTGGAATCAAAGCATGGGTTTGAATCCTACCTCTACTGTGTGGCTTGGAACATCTCCCTGACATGGAGGGGTGGAGCAGCCTCTCGTTAACAACCTGAAACCCACCTCCCTGTTCCACTGGAAAAGCTGGAACACCTCCAGAGGGTTGTCACTCTCTCCAGGACGCTCAGCCGGCCTTTGATGGGGGGACAGTCTAGACTCCTGGCTTCCCCGCCAGTGCTGTCAACCCTGCCTGCCCCTCAGACCCAGCCCTGAAGGAGAAATGCCTGTTGGCAGCTGTCTCCTGGCCAGGAGGGGTGGGGCAGGATGCACAGCATGACTCAGCTGTGCAAGCAGGCAGAGCTGGACCTGTTTAATATAGATAAGGGCCCTCCTCTCCTTCTCTTCCCCCTTCCCTCCCCTTTCCTCCTTCACGCCATTCCCTAAATGTTACTCCTAGAGGTTAGGAGTTTTTGCTTATTTTGTGTGGGTAAAAAAAGAAAGGGGCAGAACCTTGGCCTGGGAATGTCTGAGAAACCCCAGCAGGGAGGGGTGGCCAGTGCCACGTGCTGGCCACACTGGAGCACCTCCCCGGTCACAACCACTCTCCAGGCCTCAGAGGCTCCCACCTGGCCAATCATCAGAATCACCTGTAGGGCTTTGACCACCTCCACCCAAGGCCACTGCTCCCACGACGAAGGCTGAGGGCACACGGCACACCCCTACCCAGGGCTGCCATCCGTAAAGGGGAAAGATTTTTCTTTACCTAAAGTCTCTGTCCACTTGCCAAGGCACATCCCAGCAAGACTGCATCTACCCAGAGTGAGGCTTTTTTTCCTACTGCCTACAAAAGCAGCAGGGAGCATGTCCACCCCCAGGAGATTCTACTTCGTGGGTTGGGGAATGCTCGTTTTAGAAATCCCACCAAGTAAGGAAAGACTCTCAGAGGTTGAGCTGGCTCTGGGAATCTTGGCCCTGGAAAATCCCTGAGCTTCTCAGCCCTCCTCTGGGAAGGGCCCTCTCAACCCCAACCACCTGAGGGGCCAGGGACAAATCAGCCGAGGTGGAGCCCCAGCTAGATTCCTGCCTCTCCCAGGTGATGTGAATATGGAGCTGAACCCAGGTGAGTAGCCAGTCCCCAGCCTGGCCTCCACCTGCACCCTGAGGCTGGCAGAAAAGCATCCCCAGGCCCTAGGCACCCAGCCCCGCCCCTCGGGGGATAGGGAGAAGCTATCTGTTGCTGGGTGGAGCAGTTTGCTGGGGAGTTGAGAAGAGGGTGAAGCCAGCCAGCCAGCCAGCCCCAGCGACCTCCAACGCAGAATTTACAGGCAAGTGAGAGGTAGAGGGCTGCTGTGGGCTTCCTGGGGTTAAAAGTGGTAAGAGATGGTGGGAGGAGTGAATACCGACGCTGAGCACTCGTGCCCCTTTTGGGGGTTGCCTAGACCAGAAATTCCTAGGACTGAAGCCTGGTGCTTCAAAGCGCCCCTAGCGCTCACTCAACAGCGAAGGCAGGCAAAGCCCGGGGGTCCCAAGCCCCAGCTAACTGCAGTCCCAAGAACACCCGCGGCCCGACTAGGGTGGGGTGAGCAGGAGCCGAGGATACAAAGTTTAAGGAAGCACGTACTTAGTCGTGCAGGTGGAGGGTCGGTGCCAGAAATCATGTGCCTCCTTAAATTTTGCACCCCAGGGCTCTGCCGGCCCACCCTAGTCCCGGCAAAATCCCGACTCAGCGTAGGTGCAGCGTCTGAATTAGCTGGCGCTTTTTACAGTCTGTGGGGCGCCCGCCCACACAGTTCTAGGATTTGGAACACCTAGAAGCCCACCTCCCACGAGCAGGGTGAATGTCTCACTTGAGATCAGACACTGAGGTCTTAATTAAGGACAGGTTTCCAGTAAAGGCAGACATGGAAGAAAATAGCAGACACAGTGATTGAGATTGCAGGCTCTGGATGTGCCTGACTCCGGACAGTTATGCCGGGCCTGGAACTCTGCATTTCTAGCCAGCTCTTAGATTAGGCAAATGCCATTGGTTAGGGACACCAGGAGTAAGTATTTAGCCCTTCTAAAGGGGAGATCTTGAATCAGGACTGGCTGCATAATTTGCAGGGCCCAGTACCAAATGAAAAGAGAGACTCGTGGTTCAAAAAAATTCAGAATTTCTGCAGAGTATTAAAACAATCACGGAGAACTGTGCCGCTCTCGGAGCCACAGTCAGGCTGCTGGAGGGCCGAAGCGTAGTGGTGGGAAGCACCCTGTCCCTGTGCGTGGTGAATCCTCAATAACAGCAGCGATCATGAGGCTGCCCAGCCCCAGCAGCCTCTCCCAGAACGCACGGATGGCCAGGCTGCAGGCTCCTGTAAACCAACCTTCATTTCACAAAGAAGGCAATCGAGCCCCATAGTAAGATCATAGGAGCTCCATGAGTAAGTGATGGGTGAATGGGGCGACTTGTTGAGGGTCACATTCAGGCCCCTAGTCATCCAGGCTGGGGCCTTTCCTTCGGGGCTGTCTTCTCAATGATCAGAAATAAAGGTGATGGCAGCCAGGAGATAACACTGCATCTCTCAGAAGTGTGAGGAGCTTGATGCTGTCTTGGTGGGTGAGAGTTGGCCCTGGACGAACACAGTTCTAATGTAGGATCATGCACATGCTGGGCCTCCGGTGATGTGTGTTCTGAGCCCGCTGGCGAGAGCATGGGATTCTGCAAGGACCGCAGAGGACCTTGAACACTTGGCGTCTGAGACGGATCCTGGCTGCTGTGTGCTGCGGGCTCTTGGTCTGCTCCTCATAGTTTCTGTCTCTTCCCTCGCTGCCCATTGCGACTTCTCATCACTGTCAGGGCACCCTCTCCAGCAGCTGCTCCCCGAATTGCTTGCGCTCTGACCAGACTGAGCCAGACAACCCAGGCTATTTACAGTGGCCCTTAAAATAAGGACAAATGGTACCTCAAAGCACTGGCGCTCCCATCACATGGCATCCACCTCATCTTCTCCAGCTTGTCTTTTTCGCCTGGCTTCTGATTCTGTGCCTTGTTCTGTATGAGTGAGGTCGCTGGACACTGAATTCTGGGTGAATGAGTTATCCCTGTTGGAGTAGGAAACTGATAACAGAAAAATGTCAGGTTTTAAAAGTTAGCGTCATTATTCTCTACTTCCTGTGACCAGCCAGGCAATGCACACTCCAGTGACAGGGTGCCTTCTCTCCCTAGAGGCCACCCCCGGGCAGCTTATACTAAGGGCAGGCCTTCGCTATGGACCCCAAGTGCACTTTCCCAGGCATAAGGGCTCCCTGTGGCCAGAGATACAAAGATGAGCTGGAGCACTATCCAGCCCCCAGATTTCTGTCCACTCCAAACCAGGGTCCAGATTGTGGCCACCTCTTCCCTCCCTCCCACTCTCCCTCTTACCCTTCAAGGTATCTCATGACGGGCCAAGGAAGGGTGAGACTCAGGGTGTCAGCCCAGTCAGGTAGCCCTATGAGGGCAATTTCTGTTGTCCTTTGCGTTTGTAGTTGAAACAGAAGTGACTTGCCCAGGTTGAATGGGGCTGACTCCAAAACCTGGGCTCCCAACCCCAGTGTGAGCCGGTGCATCACACCCCACGAAGGGGATGTCAAGGAGCAGAGCAGCACAGAGGCCTGCAGCTCCAGTGACTTCTGAACAGAAGGAATGAACCAATGCCTGCGTGCCTGCGTGCATGCGTGCATGGATGCGGGGTGGAGGCATTTCAGAGGGCTGGCGTCTCTGCAGCACAACTCCAGGGGGTTGCCTGGGCCTCCAGGGCCGAAATGCTCTGCCTGTCCTTGTCACTATGGCCTGCTCAGGACACTGCTGGTTCCTGGAAGTGGACTTGGGTAGCAAGCTTGTCACCAATGATGCCAAGGTCTCTGGGAAGTAGTCCTGATGGAGAGGAACAGTCATATTTCCCTTGTGAGCAGGGACAACTTGAGAGAATGCAATATTTGTGAGGGACCCTGAGGTGCTCAGGGAGGGAGGCCTGCCCCTGGAACAGCCCAGTCCTCTCTTACGTGACTGCATAGAACAGATCCCCCAGGAAGCCCGTTTGTTTTGCCCACCAAGTCCTTCTCTTAGGCTCTGAATCAAGGTAACAGGCAGGGCTGCACTCTGGCATCTCATAGCTGCGCATGAACCGCCTTCCCCTTCTGCTTCAGGGGAAGTCCCAGGAGGCTCCTTCCTCCTGGGGCCCAGTGTCAGGGTGGGATTCCAGGGTTGTGGGCAAGCCCCAGCCTCGCTGCCTCACAGATGGGGCAGGTCTGGGACCTCAGGGGTGGGCTCTCATTGTGTGAATTTACCCCTGGTCCAGCCCTACAAGTGGTGACGATGAGCTCATCTAGGGGCCTGGAGGCTGGCCCCCTGGCCCATCTACCACCCGTACACACATGCACGTGCACACACATGCACACACACGCCAACCTCTCGATGGGTCTCTGACAGCCAGTTCATCACAATCAGTGTCTCGGTCCAGGAGTGGGCCGACGAGGAAAACAGGCCAGCCTCCTGTTTACATGTGGCCCCTTTCTCTCAGCCAGTGTTGTCTGAGAAAGCTTCCTTTGCTGATGGAAATATTCTGTATCTGCTCTGTCCAACACTGCTAATGATACTGAGCATTTAAAATGTGACTGGCGTCAGGAGCTGAAGTTTAAATTGTGTTTCATTTTAATGAGAATTTCTACAGCCACCAATAGGGATCAGCATGCTTGCCAGACAGAAACTCAGAATCCAGGGCCTGGTAAGTGGAACTGAGGGACAAACTATTTGAAACTGGGACTAGACTGCTAATTCCCAGACGCTAGGTCTGTGCTTGCACCCTAGCTCAAGTTCAAAAGCCTCGTCTTCGCCCTGGCTGGCGAGACTCAGCTGGTAGGAGTGCCGCTGTCCCAAACACTGGAAAGTCGCAGGTTCAATTCCCTGTCAGGACACACACCTCGGATGCTGGTTCCTTCCCTGGTCTGGGCACATACGGGAGGCGAACGATCGATGTTTCTCTCTCTTCCTCTCCCTTCCTTCCTCTTTCTCTAAAAACCAATGAAAAATGTCCTTGGATAAAGATTTTTAAAAAATTTTAAATCTTATCTTTGTCCTCCTTTTATACATTTTTATTTCCAATCCTCACAACTCTGTGAGGAAGATCATCTTACACCCTTTTTGCAGATGAGGCAACTGAGCCTCAGAGAGCTAAGTGGCAGCTCCAGGTCCCACAGAAAGCTAGGGTTTGCCCCCTCCCCCACCCCAAACGCCCCCAGAACTGTCAGGTTGCAAAGCCGGGCTCCTCCCACTGGGCCACCTGCCCCTCCTTAGACCTTTTAGGCAGTTTATCCAGAAAGAGCCCAAGCCCTCCCTCAAAGCCCCAGGCACTGCTCCTGTGAGAAACTGGAAAGAAGGGAGTGGCTGGCCCACCCACAGAGCCCAGCCTGCTCCCCAGACTCCCCTGTGCAGAGCCCACAGGTATCTTTAGGAGGGAGCCAGGAGACTGCCTTGTGGGAGGTGCAATGCCAGAGCCCTCCTTGGACCTAAAATTCTTTGCTTGCTGTATGAATTCCACCAACGACAGGGTGGTTCTCTCTCCCTGCCCCTTGGAAGAAAATACAGGAGAAAATATCTTGGTTTACGGGGAGGAAAAGGAGGTTTTGATGGTGGAGAGTCATTTGAAGGGCAGGATAGAGGGAGGAGCAGATCTGAGTGGAACCGCAGGGTGGGTGAATGTTAGTCCAAGCCCAGACACAGGGCTCCTCGGAGACAGTGAGGGATGAGCAAGGAGGCACGGGGGCAGGGAAAGCTGGTGGGCCGGACCCTGAGGTGGGACCAAAGGCAAATCTTTCAACCCATTTACACTCCTCTCAGGGATCTCGTGCCCGCCCCTGGGCTTTGGCATGCACCACTCCCTGTACCCCCAGCCCTCACTTGCTTCAGCCTGCTTTACCCCCTCTCTTCCTCCTTCAGCTCCCAGATGGGAGCTCCCTTCCCCAGGGAGGTCTTTCTGGCTCCCAGGCTTTATATTGCATGGATTGTGCCACATGTTCTCACAGCCTCTGTTCCTTTCCTCCATGTGCTTAGCTCAGCTTCTCTTTACTGACTTGTTAGAATTACTATTTGGCTAATATCTTACTCCCTCACTGGGCTCCAAGCTTCATGAGAACTGGGATTATGTGTGGTTTTTCTTGATTTTAGCTACAGCAACTCACAGTGATGCCTGGCACGTCAGTGCCACTCTGTAAGTATCAGCTGAATAAGTTAAGTGAGTCACGGTGAAGGGTCTCCATCCACCACGGGAGTTTCTGCCCCTTTCCACAAAGAGCTTGGTTTTGCCCAGACTGAGCACCAGAACTGTGATTTGTCCATCTTCAAGTCTCCCTTAACTTCCTTCTCTCATACAGAGAAGAAAATCAGTTACAACGCTTTAGGCTGCAAGTAACCAAAAAGTCAACCAACAGTGACTTAAACCCTAGGGAGATGTTTTTATTTAATTAACAAGAAGCCCGAAGGTAGGTGATTCCAGAGTGGATTCAATGGCTTGGTGCTGCCTTTAAAAGCCAGCCTTTCCCCATTTTTCTGCTTTGTCATCCTCAGTGCATTTGTTGCCACAGTAACAAACATACATTCTCCCAAAACAGTATCCCAAGCAGGAAAGAAAGGAACAAAGAGGGATTGGGAGGTTATTTGTGTGCAAGAATGATTTAAAAATATAAAGTGGCAACCTGTGTAAGACCTTTAGGATAGTTATTTCTTTAACTGTGACCCCGCCCCCAGCTATCCCTCCAACCAGCTTCTTTATGCCAGAGACTGTGTTTGGGGAATCTCCTTCAGCAGCACATAGCACAGGCCAGGCAACCGTGTGCTTTCAGAGGGGGAGACTTTGAGGGGTGGGGTGGGGAGGACAAGAGAGGAAGGTGGGAGGGGCCACAGAGCGGGGCAGAGGGTGTGTCCGCTGCCAGGACTGGGGAACTCAGGGAAGGTGGGCATCAGAGTGCTGTGGCACAGCAAAGGGGAAGTGGTGAGTCTGAGAAAAGACAAGAGAGAGCTGTGGCGAACACGGCACAGTCAGCGGCGAAATGCAAAAAGGAGAAGGGAGTAGACCCCGAGGCGTGTGCCAATTCAGCTTCGTTTAGATCCCATGTGTCTCTGCCACCTCAGTGGTGGGTTTCCCTCCCCGAGAGAGGCAAATGGGTGGCTGTGACCCTTCTCAAGCGGTCAAGTGCAAGTGAGCCCTTGGGTGGGTGGATACCTCTGATAGCTCCTGCAATGTAGTTGGAGAAACAAAAGGATTTTAAATCCACCTCCATCTACTCACATCTTATGGTCCCAGGGAACTGAATGCTCAAGACCAAGCTTTTTTTTTTTTAAGTACAGGGGCAGAAGCTAAAAAACTGGGGGTCGTTAAGGAGAGAAGAAGTGGAACCAATCCCCTGGCCCACCTCCATCTCCCCTCTCCTGCCCATTCTCGGCATCTGGCACTCTCCCTAGTCTTGGGTCCTGACCTGCCTTAGGAGGGTCCTTGCTGAGGCGTCCATGGGTCAGAGCGGGGGAGGGATAAAACTGCCAGGGTCAGGGCTGGCTCTCAAGGTGCCATGGATCAGGAAGAACGTGCCATCTGCTGTGATCCCACCTTGTGCTGGAAGTTGGTTCCCCATGGTCCTAGCCCAGCCCCCTGCATTGCCTCCTTTCTCACTGCCCTAATTCTTCTCCTGTCCTACCCGGAAAGGAAGGGCGCCATCCCAACTGGCTCAGCTGCTTGGTCTTGCCTGGGGAAACAAAGATAAATTCTGGGAATGAAATCTTCTTAGTGACTGCTTTATGCTGCCCCAAACAAAACATCTCCACGTCGTTTCTCAGAATAACACATCAAAACCCCAAACACACCCAACACCAAACATTTAAAATATTCAGTATGACTCTCAGATCACCTTTTTCTACAGAAAGATAATCAGAGCAGCAGGCTTCAGGACATTCTCCACACAAGGGAAGACGTTGTTAAGACTGATAGCATCTCTGCAGAGCAACTGAGGAGCCAGGAGGGCTTGCAGTGACCTCAGCAAAGGAATTAGAAAGCCAAGGCACCATGGCTGCAGGGCCTTGGGAAGTATGGGAACCGCCGCAACTAGCCCTGTCGGAGGTTTCATTATCTGCAGGGACGATCGGCCAGCCTCTCAAATGGTCAAGCGTGACAACCTTCAGAGGTGGCAGAGAAGGGGCAGATTTTGTGCAGGTGTGGGGGGATGGTATGGGTGCTGTCTGGTTTAAGAGGAGCTGAGAGTCTGAAGATGCCTGGGGCTTGAGCTCGAAAGCAAAGACAGCTCAGAGCGGTTCTGGGCCTCAGGCATGTCCAGGGGGCCAGGACCACCCTGCGAAGAAGAGAGAGTGTGGGCGAGCTGGGCGCAGGGGGCTGTCACGTTCTGCAGCGCACTTTCCGGTCCTCTGGCTGGAGTGAGAACTCACCCAATCCTCCCCAGGCTTCTCCAGGCTCCTGAAGGGACCCTTTCCTCCACTCATTAGGAGAAATTAGAGATGCCAAAGGAATCTGAAAGGTGCGGTGTCAGAAGTGGCTGGGGAGGGTGGGGGGAGACACACTCAAGGTGGTAAGCATACTCAAGCAAAAAAAGCTAATATTTACAACAGCGTTTTATAACTGACTGTAAGCACTGTCCACACGCTATTATAAAATCTGGTCTCCAATTTTAAGAGAAGAACTTCTGCATAGTAGCCACTAGGGGGCAGCCAAGTCTCACATGGCCCGTATGGTCCCTGGCCTGGTAAGGTCCATGGTCCACCAAGGACAGGAGAGGAAGCAGACCTGGGGGGCTGTGGCCCATAGATATTTTGCCAACAGCAGACCCAGTGGTCCCAAGGCAAAGCTGAAGCAGGCTGCCTTGGTCGGGCCCTTCCTTCCTCTCTGGAATCTGCACTCTACGCCCAAAATACTCAGAGCTTCCCGCCCGCCACCCAAGGCCCCACCCACCTGCTGTCCCACAGAATTGTTGGCCGGCACTGACCTGCCTCATCCAATTTTAGTTCTTATTCCCTTGGGTTCTCCTCAAATATTGGCTAAGCTGAGAAACTCATTTGCACTGAGGAGCTAATGGCAGATGAAAATTCACTCGTGAGCCCATCCCAGGGATTCGATCACTAATAATAGTGGTGTAACCTGAGTTTCCTCAGGCCCCGGCATTGAGGGCTTATAGTAACAGTAAGACACCATATTTTCCTGCCCTATTCTGCCATTGTTGTGGGCCCATCCAAAAATCTCTTGCACACATTTCTGAGACTTCCCAGGGGTGTCATGCAGGAGTTCCACCCACCCCCCAGAACTCCAGGTCCGCACGGAGATGCCTGTGATGGTCTACTGCAATGTTAGAGGGGCCCTGGCTTTCTGCCTACACAAAGCCCAAGGCAGCATCTCGTTCCCTTTTGTTGTTATAATATTCATTTCACAGCCAGCACTTACATAACACTTACATGCCTGGCACTTTCTGAAGTACTTAGGTACATTTAGTACTCACAATCACCAGTAGGGGAAACTACTGTTATTACCCGATTTCCCAAAATGAGAAATTTGAGTACACCAGAGAGGTTCAGTACGTTGACCGGCGTCACACAGCTGGTACACAGAAGAGCCAAGATTCGAACCCAGGACGTGAGGCTCTGCAGCCAGGTTTTAACCAGTGCACGTGCTGCCTCTTCAGAGAGCTTGGGAAACTGTATTCTTGGCCTCTCCTCACATCCTCCTTTCTCATTAGGACTCAGTGTATGGCAGACTCTTGACCTACTCAGCACAACCCCTTCCTTCCAATCTCAGAATCTGTTTTTTCAGGTAGGCCCCCAGGCCCGGCATTCCTTCCTTTAGTATTAATTGTGTACCAGGCTTCTCCTACAGACAAGCTCCCTGCAGCCCCTTCCCCCAGTCCCTCCCCACCACTGCTCTGCGATGCAGACAAGATAGCCTTGGGTTTGGAGAAGCCAGGTGGACTTTGGCAGCCCCTTTTTTCTCACCCTAGAGCTCACCACCTTGTCCGATGGTATTAGTGTCAGGAATTACCCCATTGGGGTAAAGGGGATTGCAGGGTCGTAAAGTCTGAAGGAATATCATGGCTCAATGCCCATCATCCCATCAAAAAAGAGCCTGCGGAGGGAAAACAACTCACCAAGGTCACAAACCTCAGCTGGGCTGAAGCCATGACTAGAAACCAGATCGTTCTGTTAATAACTACAGCAACATCTGCGGTATCTAGCATTTATTAGCCACTTAGGGTCACACATGCCAGGTAGCAGCACTGAGCCCTTATATGCATTATCTCACTCATTCCGTGCAGCAGCCCTGGAACCCAGCTCAGTTCTATCTTCATTTTACAAATGAAAAAAACGAGATTCCAGGAGATTAGGTAACATGCTCAGGAAGGCACGGCCTGGGGGCTGTGGAGCTGGGGCTGAACCCGGGCTTGTCTTTGACGTCACAGTTGCTGCCCTGAACGATTACAGTGTAAAGGGAATCACGGCATCCTCGTTAGCTCCTGCTGAGCAGAGTGTGCTGGGTGACGTCTTGGGAAGAGCCAAGGCTCGGACACCACAGCACAGGGAGACCACAGGCTGTGATCACATACTCTAGTCCCTTCTTATGCTTGACAAAACCCCACACCCGACCCAGAGGGCGGAACCTGGCTCCTGTGTACAGTTTGCCTTGGTCAATACACACTTGGGGCTGGGGAAAGGGAGGTTACGGGAATAACGTGAGGGCAGAGGGAGAGGGAGCAGCTGTGCATGAGGAAGGATCCTGGCCTGGTGGCTCCGACTCAGAAACAAAGCCGCAGTGGCCGTGGTTCCAGTGGAAGCCTGTGCTGGCCTGTGCCCAGTGCCCAGCTGGAATGTGTGCGTGCTCCGGAGCAGAGGGCTGATTGGCAGAGCTGAAAGGGCCTTCCCATTAGGGGTTCAAGGGACTGCTGTAAGACCCCCAGCCCAAAGAAGGAGGGAGGGGGGTCTTTCTCTGCTGACAGAGAGGCAACCTAAGAGGAGGGTCATATTGCCCAGCTAGTATAGATGGCATCAAGGGGAGAGAGCTCTGGAGGCCAGTGGTGACACGGGAGGAGTTGGGGTCTTGGCAGTGAGGGGGCTGGTGCAAGTGTCAGCTGCGGACCCAGGACATAGAATCAAGGGGAAGGACCTGATGAGACCTCAGGACCCTGGAGAGCCCGCCCATCCCCTGGCAGGAGTGGCCTTATTCTGTGGACCTCAGGGCTCAGCTCCCCTTTCTGAGTCTATTGGGATTCTAATCAAAGCTGGCATTTCTGGCTTTGCCTTTGGGGTGTGCCTGAGACCTCAGAACACTCTGGGAAAGTGTCTTCCCAGCTATGCCTTGTCTTCACACACGGTCCTGTGAGTTGCCCCAACCACTAGGGAAGAGGGTCCCTATGCTCTCTAGATTCAGAAGATAAATCAGACGATGTGAAATCCATGGCAGGCCCGGACACCCAGTTCTAGTTTCCAAACTCTGGGTTAACAGAAGGAGGGGGGAAGCTGGCTCAGGAGGTGAGAGCTGGGTGGTGTCCCAGAGGCTCCTGCACCAGAAGCCTGGGGGAGACCCAGCTTCCCACTCAAGGACCATCAGCGCTCACAGCTCTAGATGTCATCTTTGGGTGACATCGGAATTGGGCACGCAGGCTTATCTATTGTCTCCCCTTCATTGCACCTTGCAATGGTTTTCTAACACATGATTTCCAATATATATAGGGAACAAAAAGAGATAAGGTGAGAAGTGAGTGTTCCTCCCACACCTGTCCCTCCTGCCCTGCAGGCAACCACTACTGACGGTCACATCTTCCCAGCACTCTACAATTGAAACAATGATTCTCCATAAATTATCTCATCGGATCCCACAACAACTCCCTCAAATATGTTAGGGAGAAGATCTTGATTGTCTCCTTTCACAGACCGGGAGTCCAGCTCCAAGAGATTACGTGACCTGCTCACGTGACGCCTCTAGGAAATGGCAGAGCCCAGACTGAGACCCTAGTGGCTGGAGTGCAGCTTCTGAGCCCTTTGAATTACGCCACACTGGCTCCCTCTGCTAGAGAGCCCTGGGTTCTCAGAACTCGGAGCATGCTATAAATAGTTCGCCTGCTACAAAGAGAGACTTGTGGTTGGTCAGGAACTAGGAAAACTCTCAGCGTTTCTTGATTATTTACATTCCAGAGGGGACTGTTCATCCTCCCCTTTGGGGCTTGTTTACAAGGGTACTTCTCCGTATTTAAGGTAATCCTACAATTAAAAGTCGGTGCTGGGAAGCTTTCAGGTGAGACCGAGG
The DNA here is from genome assembly GCA_007922815.1 of Macrotus californicus. Lineage (NCBI taxonomy): Eukaryota > Metazoa > Chordata > Mammalia > Chiroptera > Phyllostomidae > Macrotus > Macrotus californicus. Next base: position 36,521 of record VMDR010001925.1, read on the forward strand.
ATCCTGCGTGGGCTAGCCTCCGAGGGCTGCCAAACACAATACCACAGCCTGGGTGGCTTAAATCAACATTTATTCTCTCACAGTTCTGCAGGCCAGAGTCGGAAATCAAGGTGTTGGCAAGTGTGGTTCCCTCTGGAGGCTCCGAGGGAACGTCTGTTCCAGGCCCTGCTCCCAGTTTCTGGTGGCCGCTGGCAATCCTGGGTGTTCCGTGGGCTGTAGAAGTGTCACTCCAGTCTCTGCCTTCCTTGTCCCCTGACGTTCTTCCTCTGTGTGTGTGCATGTGTGTCTGGATCTCTCTTTCTCTTTCGTAAAGACACCAGTCATTGGATTTAGGGCCCAGTCTCACCCAGGTATGGCCGCATTTTCACCAGTTACATCTCCAAAGACCCTACTTCTGAACAGGGTCACATCCTGAGGTTCTGTGTGGCCATGAGTTTTGAGGGGATACTTGTTCAAGGACATGATAGCATCCTGTTTCATTTAATAAGTAGGGGTGGCACTTCCAGCAAACTCTACGCCTTCCTTAACCAGCCGAGTCCCAACCCAGAAAGGTGGTGCTGGCACAACAATGCCTGCCTTGCAGGGAAGGAAAGGAGAAGGGAGTGAGACAAACAGAGCCCTCCACAGAGTAGCTCCCAGACTCTGCTGGCCGCAGCCAAGAAGCCACGCTGGGCCTGGGGACAGGGAGTGTCACTTTATCTGCCTGCCTTTGGGTCAAAACGCTTGTTTTAGTGAGCCTGAGAATGAGAGCAGGGCTGAGGGGAGGAAAAAGGCTGGTTTATGCATAAGAATGACTACCCCTCCACCAAGTAACTGGTGGGGAATTCACTGAAGTTGGAATAAATGATACTTGTTCAAGGAAAACTTTAAAGTGGGAAGGAGTAAAGGAAACCGTGAATGAGTGAAGAGCTACCCCCTGATTCTGACTGCGAAAGCTAAATAGAGTTACCATTGCGATGGAACAGAAATTAAAGACACCATGAGATGCATCGTGGGGTTTAAAAAATAAATAGTAAAACTCCTTTGGAGTATGAGTGGGCAAAATGCCACAAAAAAAATGTTTGGGAGGAACTTGGAATACCTAGATACCCATTGCTGTATTTTACTGATGTGAAGACAAGAAAAATCGGCCAGGGGAATAGAATGGAATCTGTAAACGCAGATTCAGCTCATTTAAGGACTCGGTGCAAGATGAACGGCATCGGCACAACACTGGAAGAAGGGGTCATTATTTAGTAAATGTCATCTAAATGGTAGGACAGCAGCCTGGGTCAGAATTAGCTTACATTCATATTTTTCACACCATGCCCTACAATACATTTCAAATGGGTCATAAAAAGCCAGAGAAGGAAATGGAAAAGCCAATGTGTTTCGACTGTGATGAGGAGAAAACATTTTGTCTCTTGACGAAATAGATCCCCGGGACGGGGTAGATGGAACTAAATGCGGGTTTAAAAGCCTTCTGTGCCACAGAATGTAATAAAGCAAATACAAAAAGGAAAGCCATAGAGGAGGGAGAAGTACATGTGGCAAATAAAGCTTTGTATCCAAAATAACTAAGAAATTGATATAACTATAAAAAGCCAGTATCCTGCTCCCGTTCTGATAAGTGGTCACAGGAAATGAGTGGATAGTTTACATACAAAGCTTTACATAGAAAAATGAGCAGCCCCACTGTAAATCTTGAACTTACAATTTGAGCAACTTTTATGTTGTTATAAAAATCAATTTAAGGCTAAAAGTTAATGTTCAATTATTCAGATTCCCTGGAGACTAAGTTGGAGAGAGCTGCGAGGCAATTCCTACCCTTTGATTTTGTAATCCTACTTTTAAGGAGGTGCGTAAAGAAAATAATGTAAAAAAATGATTTTTTGCAAAGCCTTTATTGCAGTGTTATTTTAAAAATGAAAAACCAGCCCTGGCTGGTGTAGCTCAGTAGGTTGGGCATCATCCCACTGGGTGAGGGGGTTGCTGGTTCGATTCCCCATTGGGGGCACATGCCTGGGTTGCGGGCCCAGTCCCCATTGGGGCATGTGTGGGAGGCAGCCAATTAGTGTTTCCCTCACACGTTGATGTCTTCTTCCCTCTCTTTCTTCCTCCTTTTCCCTCTCTCTAAGAATAAATAAAAAAAGTCTTTAATAATAAGTCACTGTTTCTCAAGGAAGGGGGGATCTTAGGACCCACCTGGGAAGCCTGAAGAAATGCAGACTCTTAGGCCACACATCAGACCCAGCAGGTCAGAATCTCTGAAGGGGCCTGGAAACGCTCATCTCACCAAGCAGGCCCGATGACTCCTCCTCTCACTGAAGGTTGAGAGCCACTGAACTCTAAGCAAATACAGACTGTGGTCGCATCTGGAGGACTAGACTGTGTTTTAAGCAACAGAGCCTGCATGTGCACGGAAGTTAGAAGGGAAGAATGATGGCCGTGGAGAGAACACCAGAGCCCACAGCCAGAGGCCACCACAGGAGACAGTAACTAAAGTCCTTGGGTGTTCGTCTTGTTCTGTCTCGTTCTATAGATGGTTTTAAAAATTCATCATGATCATATGGGCTTTCATTTATTTGTCAAACCCCCAAGAATATCACTTGAAGAGGGATGTCACAAAGGAAGTCCAGCATTCCTGCCTCAAGCCATACCTGCCTGGATGTCAGTCCCTGCCCTTTCCCTCCTTTGGACCCCCAGTTCCCAAGTGACAACAGAGCCTTTTTGCCTTGGATTTGATTCACGGCCTGGCACCCCATTAAGCATCACCCCACTGTGGCCTTGGCCATGTCTGGTGTCAGAGCCACTGTGTAGGATGCAGCCCTTTCATCCAGGCATTTCACCGACCTTACATTTTTGCACCAGATTGGCAGTAGAGGGAGAGTTCAGCAGGCAGCATGCTGGACACAGGGGAGTATTTTTTTTTCGGGGTGAGGAAGGGAGACAGGTCTGATGGGGTGGGTTGCCAATGCAACCCTGAGCCCCAGAGGGCTTACTTCCCTGCAGGCTGATCTCTGAGGCATGGAAATGCCACCACAGCTTTGCTTCCCACAGAAACCTGTCCTGGAACCTACAGACCCACTGTTGCTCAGAGCCTTGGGGCTCCTTGCCATTTCCTGTGTATGTCACAAGATATTATTGTCTAGTCAAGGTTGGCCAACCTCCCCCAAGAAGGCTGGGCAAATGCCCAAGATGCCAGGCTAGTAGGTGCCTGTGCCGGAGGGCAGTCCACTGGGGGAGTGAGGCAGCCAGGCCTTGCCCAACAACAGGCCCAAGATGTCACTCTTGCTGCTCTGCAGCCCTGAGGGAGAGTACAAACACCATCTTTCAAACTGGCTCGTCTGCTCCTGGCCCTGAAGTACCAGGTTGTGCCCCTTCCTGGCTCTCACAGCCGCTTCCTCAATGTGGTAGCCAGCTTTCGGGAGCCCTGCATGGCCCAGCAGAGGGGCCCGTTTTCCATAAGGGAGACCAGGCAGAGGAAAGAGTTCCCTCAGAACACCAGAGCGGGCACTTGGAAGCTGTTACTGTATTCCTGGCCTCCACCGGCACACCGTAATCCCACTGCCACCTTTGGCTCTTTTGCAAGTCCCTCCCACTGGGTCGGAACCAGCCCAGAGAGCAGATGCAACGCTTTCCCAGCCTCCTATGCAGTGACCTCCTCTCTGGAAGCAGAGAGCAGAGGAGCAGAAGCCGAAGGGGCGAAGAGAGACACTGGGCAGACCCCTGGGGTCCTGTGGTGACTTGTGGAATGGACCTTCCTGAGTACCCGCCACGTGCTCCAGTCTGTGCCAGGAAGCCACAATGATGGACAGACAGACATGGCCCTGCCCTCATGGCAATGACCGTCCAGTGGGGGAGGCACAAACCAAACAAGGAAGCAAAAAAGTCACAAAATGACATATTAATATTGTAAAGGGTGTTCAGAAGGAAATGAACAGGTGCTGTGATAGAAAATGAGTGGAATTCTGCCTCATATCAGATGGTCAGGGAAGGCCTCTTGGAGCTGAGCCTGGGCGGCCAGAAACTGTTGACAGAGCTTTATGCTGAGGGGCCGGCAGGTGCAAAAGCCTTATGGAGGAAAAGAGCCGGGGTTCTAGGAACTGCCAGCTCACTGGGGTTGGGGTTTAGTGAGTGAGGGCAAGACCTATGGCCTGGTGATTGGAGGGAAGGGCGGGGGCCAAACTGGTCTGGCCAAGTTCAGGAATGTTGACCGTTTTCTGAGTAGAGTGGGAAATCATCAAAGGGTTTTAAGCAAGTGGCATGATCTGATGTTCATGTTCAAGTATCACTGCGGCTGCAGGTGTGGGAACAGGCTTTTGGGACAGGACTGGGGGATAGGTGAGCATTTCGGAGCCTCTGCAGTATCTAGGTGAGAGGGGACACAGGCTTGGACTCGCCGGCAGAGTGAAGAGAGAGGTGGTGGATTTGAGATGTATTTGGGAGGCTGGCCCTAGAGGACCTGCTGATAGGCTGCAGCAAGCAAGAGGGGGAGTTGCAGCTGGATCTCTGACCTCCAGCTTGAGCAGCCTGGGCACGGGTGGTGCCGTTTACCGTGGTGGGAAGACTGGTGGTGGGAACAGGACAAGGTCTTCAGGCTTGTCCTGACTCCAAAGTCAAGGAAATCGTGATCTCATGTTCCTCCCCAGCCTCTCCCTTTTTGTAGGTTGAGAAAACTAGGCTGGACACAGAGAGTTAAGCGTCAGGGCTAAGAGGTAACAGCAAAGAGCCAGTCTGCATCCGAGGCCTTCTGCACCCAGTCTAGTACCCCTCTTCCCAGTCCAGCAATGATCCACCCCCGCCAAGTGTCTCACCTAGGCCACTGTGAGCTTTCTGGGCAACAGCTCTCAGGACAGGATTCTCTGCCCCAAGATACCTCGTCTCATCCCTAATCTCCCCTGAGCCTCCCTCCTTTTCTCAAAACGCCTTTTCCAGTGTCCTCTCCTGGGCCATTGTTGAAAAGGTGGGGTGCTCCTGGGCTGTGACAGGAACCTAGGAAGCACAGAGATCTGGGCCTGAGGCTGTTTTCTGCTCTTACCTGGTCTGGGCCTGTTACTGCTCTTCTCTGAGTCCTTATTTCTGACTGCAAAATGGAACACAAGCCCTCCTTTCTTTATGAGGTTGAATGTAGGGGCTTTAGAGTCAGGAAGACCTCAGTTCAAATCCCAACTGGCTGTGTGATCTTGGGCAGGTCACCTCTCTAAGCTGCAGTTATGTCACCTGAGAAGAGAAATGATACCTTCCCTATGGGAGTCATGTAAGGATAAAGTGAGATTATGGAGGTCAAGTGCCTCACACCCAGACCATCAAGAGAGACCATGACTAATGCTATTGTGTTGTTGTTGGACACTTAAGGAGACCATCCACAGGGGACTGCGGACAAGAGGCAGTTCCCAAAGGAGGTGGGAGTTATAAAGTCCAGAACAATGAGCCTTGGCCTGCATGCCCCAAGCCTTAAACACACATATATTTTGGCCTGACTTCTGCAGAGTTAGGAAAGTCCAAGGTCAACTGAATGCTATTTTGTGACTTCACTATTTTGTCTTCATGCCTCAGTGTCCTTTCCTGTGAACTGTTCATAATAATTATGACTTTCTCAAGGGGTTGGTGTGAAACTTGAGTTGGCTTTTTAAACATTAAACACGTAAAGTGTCTAGAATAATGTCAGGATGGGCTCTTGTTTGACCTTAGTAACTGCAGTAGCAATAGTGGTAGCAGGAGGTTTTCATCGGGGTCTGTCCCTCAGGGGGAAACGTCTCTTTACAATGGCAGACACTCCCTCCGCTCAGCCGCAGAGGGAAGAAAGGATGGCCAAGGGCTGGCTTACTGGCAACGCACAGACTGACAATTTTGGGAAGAGGTGCACAGCTGGAAGACGGACCCGGGAGTGCATGAAATTCTGTAGCCACCAAATGTTGGCAATCAGAGCAGGCACTGTCTGTGACGATGTTTTCCCCTGTCTAGGGCAATATGGGGAAAAATTGCAGAAAAGCTAGTGGATTTTTTTTAACCTAAATTTGTCCTTTACACTTTTGGTGTTGAAATATACTTTCTTTTATAAAATGTTGAGGATAGTTGTTAATAATGTGGTTCTTTATGATGACTTAAACTGGTCCATGAAATCCAAAATCCAAAAACCACTTGTCTTTTTCCAAATGAGGAAACTGAGTCCCAGAGGAGGAATGACTTGCCCGAGGTCAGAAGGCTGGTTTGTGACAGAGCCCGGGCTGGAATCTAGGTCTCCTGACATTCGGTCCCATGCCCTTTTCACTGGACTCTTCAATGGCCTATTTAGGGCTCTTTTACTTGCCAGTGATTGAAACCCAACTCAGACTGGCTTAAGCAAAAGAAAAACTCAAGAAGTATTTCAACCTGAAAAAGAAGAAATCGATTTTTGGCAGGAAAAAAACAATGGATGCCCATTAAACCCCTGGAATAGACACTATCACGACCGGAGTCTCCCCTCTCTGGTTCTAAAGCCATCACTAGACTTCCTCCATCTCTTTCTTATTCCCCAAACCCTCAAACACACACACATAACCCCGCTACACAAACACAGATATCACTCACATACTACACACAAATACACACCACATATGAGGTCTGCCCAGAAGGTATCCAGCCATGTAATATGAAACATAGAGACATTTATTGAAGAAGACACGAGAAACATTGCACATAGGACAATGACACCTCAGTCCCCTTCAAAGTAGGCGCCTTGGGACCTCACACAGTTCTCCCAGTTGCCATCAGCTGTCCCATTGTATTTTCCTGAATCTCATCAACAGTCTGAAATCTCTTCCCTTTAAAAGTAATTTTAGTTTTGGGAAAATCCAGAAGTCGCAGGCCACCAAATCTGGGCCGTAGTGGGGCTGAGTCACCTGGGTGATTTGATGTTTCACCCAAAAACTCTGCACGAGACGTAATCCCTGAGTGGACATGTTGTTGTGATGAAGCTGCCAATCACTACTTGCCCACAGCTGCAGCCTTCTGAATCATCTGAATAGTGTCTGTAGAGGAATGTTCAAGCTTAACACAAAATTTGATGCAGATTCATTGTTCTACTTGCTCAGTCATTTTGAATGTGACAGCCACACAGTACACATGCTCACTCAATGGCATCTACCACCCCCACTGACTAGTACAGTGAAGTCATCATTGTTCACACCTGCACATTCCAGTCCACTCTCCTTGGCTGCCAGGTTACATTGATGTCATTCAAACCTTTCTCATTGTTTTAACAATGGTTTGACTTTTTCCAGACAGATCTCATAAGTACCACATACCATACACATACCACATATATCACATACACCACACACACCACACACACTACACGAACACACACACACACACACCTCCTTCTGAGTGAGCCCATTCTTTGACTGAAGCCTTGTCTCAGGATGGACTGGCCTGAAGTATCTAACCTACCCCCCACATCTGACCCATCTTACCTATTCTGCAGAGACAGCTACTTCCCCAGCAAAGTTCATCAGAACACATTGTCCCCAGCAGCCTTCCAGCCATGATTTATTAGCTAGGCAATTATGGGAAGAATCTGCATTTTCTTTATTGTGTTGGTGATGACCTGCGCACATCCAAAGAACTAAAAATAAACAGCAGGAGGGCTGACTTGCTTGAAGCTGGGTCAATTGTTAATTTTCTCAAAGGTCGAACTTCCTTGCTATGGATGTAAAGTCACATGAAATGGGCCTTGGCTGTGTGGACTGTGGTCTGTGGTTCAAATATATCGGTGAGAAGGATTTGCATGGAAAACCTTAGCTGTAAAACCTGTTTGCCTTGCCTTTCCCTGCCCCCCGGTCATGCTTAGAGCCTGGGAGAAACACTCGGCAAATTGCCCAGTTTGCCCTGGTGCTGCCCTGATTTCTGACATTTCCCCTCCTGCCATGACACATTGAGCAAATGTGCACGCTTCCCTAGGCCTTCCTCCATCTGGCAAATGGGCAGATGGAAGAGAAGGTAGGAAAGATGGCAGACTCTCCATCTTAACTGTTATAGTGTCGTCAGTCCCTGACTTAAAGCCTCAAGCCTTTCTCTCTAATGCACTTTTCTCCAAGGAAGGGGGCCAATATTCCAGGAATAATGAAGCCACAGGGTGAAAATGGAGCATCTCCTTTTACTGAACTATTTTGGAGGAAAGTAATTATGAATATAATATGGAATAGAATGTAAATTTAAAATATATTTTTAGAGTAATAGGCCCATGAAGACACAAGAGCCTTAAGCCTATGAAGACCATAACATGACCCTGCTAATACTCTGTAGTGCCCCATCCTTGGGTTGACGGTCTTTTTACCTGGGAGCTAATGTTCGCCCATTGGTTCAGGGGGTTGGCCAGGATGGCATCTCTATGGCCTTGCACTGGCCTTGAAGATGGGATCGATTACTTCTGGAGCTGTCAGTCTTGAGTTGTATCTCAAGATACAACTCTGTGCATTTCCAATGGGGCATGTGTCTAGCAGTGCCGAAAGCAGAGAAAGCCAGCACCAGGCAGAGGATAGCAATAGCTTCTACTTCAAAAGCAGATGAGGACCAACGAGCACCCCTCCCTGCTTTTATCTCAAGTTTCCCTGGGCCCTGTCCTGGCTCTTGTGTAATCAGGTAGACCTCTCTCTCGCAGACCAGGACTAAATACGTAGCCTACGTGGTGTGTCAGATACTGCTCAGGAAAAGGATAAATAACCAGACGCGTGCAGGCTTTGCAGGCACACAGCCTGTAAGGAGCAGGGAGAGCATGGAGTGCACAGTGAGCGCTATGGGAGGGATCGCAAAGGCTTCACAGGGGAGGGGCCCTGGATCAAGGGCTTAGAAAATCAGATATGATTTCTGAGCGCAGATGTAGCCTCAGGGAATAGGGAAGGGTGAGTGTGTGTTTTTCCAGCCTCCCATAACGAAGCATTTTTGGCGATGGTCAGAAACTTGATAGAACCAATAAAAATTACTTTGAGCTCTGTAAGTTGTAAGCCAAAAAGTACAACTCTGTTTGTTCTGCGACAGTGTAAAATGATATATAACAGCCAAAAAAGAAAGAGAGAGAGAGAGAGAAAAACAAATGTGAATTAAGAGCACCCTGTCTTGGAAGACGTACCACCACCAGAGTGTTCTGTGCCCTGAAACCTTTTTACTCCGCTGCAGTTTGACAGGGAAGAAGGGAAAGAGGGGCATTCCAGCAGAGGGCATGGTGTAGGCAGCAGGAGCAGGGCCAGTGCCCTGGGAAGGGCAGGAAGTCCTGGCTCGTCAGAAGAGAGAGTGTAAGAAGGGCACGGTCCTGACCAAGCCCCTGACCCTAAAGGAGGAACCAGGCACCAAGAAAAGGAGCATCCTTGCCTCTCTCGGGAGGAGGGTGGCCTCTTAATGACGAGCATGCTGCAGTACGTGTCCGGCGGGGTGTGGTTTTAGGGCTCTAGCTAGAAACGGCCTAGCTGACTGAGAAACTATACGCGGGTATGTGGCACAGTGTGATATAATTTTTTAAAACTTTGGTCTTTGTCCTAGGTGCCTTACATAGACTCCTAAAACCCTTGGAATTTCCTGTTAAGAGTGTCTTCCTTTTATTTCTTTATTCACTTACTTATTTACTAATTTATTTATTATTAAACTTATTAGGATAACATTGGTTAATAACAATAATTTTCAGGTATATGAGACTATAATTCAACATCTTGTACTTTGCTGTTCACAGCGAGCCCTTCTGAACGCACTGGAGTTATGCTAATGAGGCGATTCTGGACCACACCCCTAGACAGCTTCAAGATGGGGGCTGATTACCTGAAAGACCAAATATACTGTTAGAGGGTGGGAATTTTCAGGCCCCCCTCCCAGACTCTGAAGAGGGAGGGAACTGGAAGTTGAATTACAAAAACTCTGGAACAAGGAGATTTGGTGAACCCCTGGGGTGGTGATCACATCTAGGTGCTAGGTGGGAGATGTACCCAGAGAGGGAATGGAAGCTCTCCCCTCCCCCAACCCCTCTGCTTTGCCCTAGGTGTCTTTTTCATTTGGCTGTTCCTGAGTTGTATCCTTTGGGGGATCCAACCTGTGGCCCGTGGGCTGCAGGCAGCTCAGGATGGCTGTGAATGCGGCCCAAACACAAAATCGTAAATTTACTTAAAACATTATGAGATTTCTTTGTGATTATGTGTTGCCATGTATTTAATATGTGGCCCAAGACAACTCTTCTTCCAGTGTGTCCCAGAGATGCCAAAAGGCTGGACACCGCTGCATAATTGTAAATAGAGCACTTTCCTGAGTTCTGTGAATGATTCCAGTGGATTATCGAATTTGCGGGGAGGGCAGTTGGGGAAATCCCCTATTTGTAATCGGTCAGGCAAAAGTATGGGTCATCTGGGGACCCCACCTCAGCTGCATCTAAAGTAAGGTCAGTCTTGTGGGACTGAGTCCTTTAACTTGTGGCATCTGAGGCTAAATGCAGGTAGATGGTGTCAGAATTGAATCGAATCGAATTGAATTGAATTATTGGACTCCTACTTGGTGATGGAGAATTGGAGAATTGATGTAGAAAAATAATACATATTTGGTGCTGGAAAAAAACCCACACATTTGAAGTCAGGGAAAAAATTGCACATAGAAATGATCATTCACAAGGAAACACCATCAACCGACTTTAAGGGAAACAAAATACAAAGCAGCTCGTGCACTTCCCAGTTTGCTTTTGGCTATTGCAAAGTACTTTTGATTTTAAAGTCAAGCCTATGAGAAACAGTCCAGAAAAAAGGGCTTCTTAGGGAAAACTTGTGTTCATTTTAATGGCAAGCTAGGAGACCCAGATACATGAGTGTCCTCAGTCCCTGTCCTCTCTGTCACAGGACTGGTATGAGAAGGGCTCCAGGGGCTTCGTGGCCAGAATCTCACTGGAGGCTGTTCCCTCTGGAAGGGAAGGGAAAGAAGGAGCAGGACCCTGGGCTCAGCCTGGCTCTTCCACGGATGCCCTCCATGCCTTTGGGCATGCTATTCCCTTCTTAGGCTTCAGTTTTCTCATCTGTAGAATGAGGGGTACTGGATTTGATGATGCTAAGGTCCACTCAGCCCTGAGAGTGGGATAGCAAGGCTCTAACTCAGGGAGAGTGCCCGGATTGCTGGAGGACACAGTAAAGAATGGATGTGGGCCTTTATCACATTGCATAATGAGTGTTGAGTCAAAGAGCTCTTCAGGGGCCCTGGCCAGGTGCTCAGTTGGTTAGAGCCTCCTCGCAATATGCCAAGGTTGTAATTTTGATCTCCGGTCAGGGCGCACCCAAGAAGCAACAGATGAAGGCATAAAAAATGGAATAACAAATCAATGTCTCTCTCCCTCTCTTTCTCTCTCTCTCAAATAAATAGATTTTTTTTAAAGAGTTTTTCAGAGGAGCAAACAGCCTCGAAATTACTCCTGCCCTGCCAGATGCCCTCCGCTCTTTGCGGTCCTGGCTTCTCCCCAGCGTGTCCTTTCCCAGGAGGGCAGCACAGTCACCACCTACCACCTTTTCCACAGCCTGTCAGTCTGATGCATCATTAGGACAATGAAAGCTCATTCGATGTGCACATGGCACAGAGCTGCTACGCTGGATGGTAGAATCAGGATTCAGAAATATGCCTGAAGACTTGAAAGATTGATTGAAGCTGCCGAGATTATGTTTAACACTGAGAATTGAAAATCCCAGGCTCAGATCAGAAGGACCAACTAGAGCAGGAGTGGGCAAACCATGGACTGGGTGCTAAATCAAGCCTGAAGGAGTTCATGTAAAACTAGGTCTTCTCGTTCACTTGTTCATACACTGTCTGTGTTGGCTGTCACGCTACAGTGGCACGGGGATGGTGTGGTCCCCAAAGTCTAGCATATTTGCTACCTGACCGACCCCTGAGCTAGACGAGGAAGTCCAGATGGGGAGATTTTAAGTGTAAAGGTGTTTTTTTTTGTGTGTTTTTTAAGTTTGTGATTATTTAGTTTGCATTAATGGCATTATAATGTTAAAACAAGAAATGTATTAGGTAGATCAGTCTCTTTTAGATGTAAGTCACCAAAACTTATGCAAATTAGCTCATGTCAGGAGGAATGTGTCAGAGGGATGCTATGGTAGCTCACAGGTAACCAAGCCCCAGAGGAGGTGGATGAGCCTCAGAAACAGTCTCCTCAGGAATTTTCTCCCCATCTCTCACCTCCTCTGCCCATGATTGCTTCCCTCAGACCCGCTTTCTGTGCATGGCCCAAACCATGGCGGCCATAAGTTTCCTGTCACCATTTTGCTACTTTTCACCAATCTTTGTTTTCTCTCTTCTTCCTCGGCACATAGAAAGATGATGTCTACCTCTCCCAGCCTGCCCTGCAGTCAGTTAAGTGAGGCTAGAGATAGAAATCTGACCGAGGAATGGGGGTGGAAGTGACGTATATTAGTTCAGGCAGAAGCCGATGAGAGCAGGTGGGCTTCTCCCCCCCCCACCCCACTCCCACCCCTCCACTCCCTTCACCCCCTTCTTCATAGCTCAAAGTGAAAGACACCTGAGAGGATGGAGCCTCAGGGTAGAAGGCTCTTGGATCCCTGACTCCCCTGGAGGAGAGCTTCCCAGAAGTACCCACCCCCATCAAATTTTGCATAAGAAAGAACGGCATTTTTATTAGATGAAGCCACTAGTACTTCAGGGTTGATTCCTTTCCACAGCATAGCCTACTCTATCCTGGTCAATAGAGGAGCCAATAGCCACTGAGTTTTACATTTCACAGTTTCAGTCACCAGAGGGCCACCAAAGCCCCCGAAACCCAGAACATGACTGACTGGAGCAGCTCACATGTAGCACCAAACCTCTTGACCCACCAACTCTCCCTGGAGGCAGAATTGCAGATGAGTGTGACCTTCACTACAAGGAACATGTGGGTGTAGTTCTGAGGGTGCAGTTTCTGGAAGAAATCCTGGGGAGCTGGAGGGGATGGAAGAGAGGATGACAAAGGGAGACGACAGACAATAGTGCTGGCCTGTTGAGCGCTAGAGTGTCATGCTCTGATCGTTGTATTTTGAAAGGAATCCTGAGTCAGGATTGCTGACAAATCCACTAGAACAAACTGCGAAGAGAGGGGTGTGGAGATGAGGAAGACACCTTGAAGAACTCCGACCTAAGCGGCACAGCTGAGAGAAGTGGAGGATATTTCATGTAGGAAACAGAAGACTTTACATGAGCACAGGGACTTCCTTCAGGTTGGCAAAGGACTGTCCCAAGAGAGGGACCCTGTGCTCCTCCAAAGGGCCACACTGGGCCCAGAGGGTGGACCTGACAGAAAAGGCAGATTGCACCCAACTTCAGGAAGCAGTCCTAACAATTTTGGCCAACCAGGAAGGACTCAGACACTCGGTGGAGGGGCTGGGCTGGCTGACACTAGCCGTCTTTGTGAGAACTGCTGAAGATGGGATTCTGGCGTCCCTGTCTATCTGCACTTTTCAGTGCTGAGATTCTCAGAATGACTTTAAATTGGTCCCAGTGTGACCCAGAGGCCAAGAAAACTCTAATGTGGGGGAGGTTACAACCTATCAGCACAATGCGCCGCCTCCGGAAGCCAGCCGCTGCCCTCATAGTGCTCTGGAGCTCAGGAGAGGGCTGGGTGCGCTCTCAGGAGACCCTGAAGACACTCTTTCATGGCCCCCTGTCGCGGGTCCTTGAAGCCAAGGCCAGGAGGCAAAGTATGGCCATGTGGGAGGCAAAGGAGCACCCTCTCCTGACAACTGTCCCAGTACTTTGTGGGCCAACAGGCAGAAAAACACTCTCAGAAACAACTTGGAAGCTAAGACAGTGCTACATGGTGTAGAATCAGGGTCTTCTCCCCTCATCGTACAGGTAAGGCCCAACTGGAGCTGTGACTTAGGTTACTGGCAGGTCCAGGTTCAGAGTTCTGCTCTGTGAGGTCTTATAGGAAGCAGGGTAGAGTGGTGATCAGGAGCGCAGGCCACAGTGAAGTCACCGGATTCTTCTGCTTGATCTTAGGCAAGTCAATTTATCTCTCTGTACCCCATTTCTGAAATATAAGATGTGACTAGAGAGAGCACCTACCTCAGAGAGTTGTTCTGAGGATTGCCCTGGTTATCATTTCCAAGTCGCAAAGACCCACATGGATTCTACATAGACAGGAAGAGGCAGATCTGGCATCTGCACCCAGATCTGCGTGACCCAGAAAACCAAGCTCCTCCTGTCCCCTACCCTTGCCATGCTGCCTTCCTCAGCTTACAGATGGAAATTTTTTCTCTGTTATTGTCTCAGGAAGGGCTCCCTTGGTCAAGCCTGTATGTGCTAGAAGCTTGAAAAGCTTCTGTTCTCACACATAGGGAAACTGAGGCATAGACCATCACAGTGACGGGTGAGTAGTGAAGCCTGTGCCAGGTGTCCTTGGGTCAGGTTCTTGAGGTAAAAGTGACCAGTGCATTCACAAGCTGCTCAGAAGACCCTGATGGGCCCAGGTGTGTGCTTGGCCCTAGGGCTCTGTGTCAAGGGTGGGGTCCAATTGCCCCTTCCCCGGGTTTCAGGTGCATTATGAGCCTGTTAGCCACTGGGCAAAGGCAGCCCCTGACAACAGAGCAGGAGAGCAGGGATGGGCAGCACCAGGAAAAGAATCCTGGCATCCAAATGGTGAGAGAGCAGGTCTGCCTCAAGCTCCAAGCCCTGCCTGGGAGGCCTCCCTTCAGCCTGCAGATCCCTGGGATGCTGACTCACTGAATCCTTAAGCACCTTCCCCTAGGTCAGGCTGTCACCTTCCTGTCCAGCAGGAGTGTATAAATAATTTTAGCTGCACCTATTTTTTCCCCCCAAAGTTGCTGATGAACTTAGCTGTTCCTAATCCACGCCAGGTTGGGAGGGTGTCCCCATCTTGGTCATGATGGGTTAGAAGCTCACAGCTGGGATGGCAAGCTAGGGAGCAGGGAAGGGGCTGCTGAGTCAGAAATGTGCACAGGGCGCGGCCATCTGCCAGGCCCCTTGGCTGAGACCCATGAGCTGCAGAGGGCATGGCATAGAAAATGCCAGGCTAGAGCTCAGCCGAGAGCATCAGGGGGACACAGAAAGCTGTGAGAGTGGCTGTTACCAAAGATCCTGGCTCTGCCACTTACCAGCGGGCTGATCTTTGGTAAGTTAAGCTCTTTGAGTCTTAGTTTTCTCTTCTACAAAATGGAGAAGAATCATACCTCCCTCTCAGGAAGATCTTTAAAAAGATAGCAATCCCTTAGGTATACCAGCAGACCAAGGGCTAACTGGAGAGTAGTGTGGGGTCAGGGTAAGGGCCTGGCTTCCAGGCCAAAGTGCTTGGGCTCAGAGCCCGGCTCTGTCACTTCCTGGTTGCTGGGCCCTGGGGTATATACTTAACTCTCTGCCCCTCAGTTTCTTCATCTGTAAAATAGACATACTCATAGTTAAATGCTTCATGCAGTTGTTATGAGGATTTAAATGGTTTCATACTTGCAAAGCACTTAGACCAATGCTTGGTGCATAACACAGCAAGAGTCTGCTATACACCCAGCTGACGTTCTCATTCACCCTTATGAATACATGGCACTTCACCTGTCGAAATTTCCTTAAGCAATTGGTAAACGAGTCCTCCTAGAAACTGTCAGCCCCCCTTCTTTGTAAAGACAGCACCATGAATCCTCTCCTTCATGTGACCCTCACTGCACAGCACCCCCTGACCTTTCTTTTCTAGCCTGTGGGTCCTCTCCGCTCCAACAGGCAGCAGGGACCCCTGTCCATGCTCTCCTGCTCAGCAGAGCTTAGCTGGGGTCTCTTGACTGTAGAAATCCAGTC
This sequence comes from Macrotus californicus, assembly GCA_007922815.1. NCBI lineage: Eukaryota > Metazoa > Chordata > Mammalia > Chiroptera > Phyllostomidae > Macrotus > Macrotus californicus. The sequence continues at coordinate 52,295 of VMDR010001925.1, forward strand.
ATCCAGTGCCCTCCCTGATCTGAGAGCCTTCCTTCCTTCCTTCCTTCCTTCCTTCCTTCTTTCCTTCCTTCCTTCCTTCCTTCCTTCCTTCCTTCCTTCCTTCCTTCCTTCCTTCCTTCCTCAAACACTCTTGGGACACTTAGCATGTCCCAGGTACTCTGTGAGTCACTGGTGGCATTAGATAAATAGCCAAGATCTCTACCCTCAAGCAGCTCACTAATCAAGAGACAGGGAGACCAAAAAGTAAGAAAACAGATGACTAAAGTAGACTTTTGCAAGTTAAATGATAGAGGGAAGCTGGCTTCCATGGGAACACAGAGGAGGAGCCCTAACCCAGGCTGAGGGGTTGGGGACAGTCTCCTGGAGGAGGTGACATCTCCTGGAGGGCACCCTGCCCTGGCCCAGGGCACGTATTGAGCACATCTGAATGCTGCTGGCCATCTGCTGCTGCTCACGCCTCACCAAGGGGGCTAACCCAGTCTCAACTCCCCCTGACTTCGGGCTGTCCCTCAGTTTCTCCTCCTTGCACACTGCCTCCCATCACTGGGACTTTCCCCTGCCACCCCCTCCTCCTGAAGCACTCTTCCCTGCCCACTTTGGCTCCCAGGAAATGACTTTCTTCTTTCGGATCTTGGCTCACAAGGGACTTCCTCCAGGTAGCTTCTGCCGACCTTTCCGCCGAGGTCAAACACTCCCATCACAGATGCTCACAGAACGTTGTGCCCCGATTTTGTGGCCCTGATGTACACATCATGTGGCTGTTTTATTTTCATCTCTCCTAGAGATCAAACACAAGGTTGAATGAATAGATAATCAATGAATAAAGCAGGACAATGTGTATGTTACTCCTCATAGACTATGGAAATGACTGCCTCCTTGTAAAATCATGTATAAATCGCTTATGTATAATAATTATCACTTATATATAATAAACATTGAAAAAGAGTTCATTTGTTGGTTCATTCATTCATTCATTCATTCACAAGTATTAATTAAACATCTGCTTTGCTTCAGACACCGTTCTCAGAACTGGGATGAGTTAGATATGTGTCCTGCTCTCTGGACCTTGCATTTGGGTGGCAAAGACAGAGAATAAAGAGACAAATAAATCAAAGAAAAGAAATCAGACTTTGGAGAATGACCGGTTGTCACAACCCCAAGCAACAGACTTCCACAGCTTGTCGTGTCTTCTAAGATGTCACAATGAGAAGGATGACATTGACTTCAGAAACACAGGAAAATTCGTTGGGAAAGTCCAGCTGGTGTGGTCCAGGTTGTCAGCCCCTTGAACTGGCTCCCCAGTGCATATTGGCCAGGGGGTCTCTATTGTTGGCACTAAATGCCCAGGAGCAGCAAGCTAGTGGTGCCAGATGACAGATCACCTGAAATCCTGGCTGGTGGCGGGTAAGGGCATGGCTGCTCTCTGGTGCCAGCTGTCCTCAGCTGGCCAGAGAACAGCTGCTGGCTGCCTGACATTTCCCTGCCTCAGAAGCCAGGCACGGGAGATGAGAGTGGAGCTGGTCAGTCTCTTGTGACAATGAGTCTTACAGCCCTTGAAACCTGAGGAGACGGGCTGAGGTCAGTGCCTGCCTCTGCTCCCTAGTGGAGGGTGAACTTTAGGCTTGGCTCTTTGCTGCCCTGAATAAGGGACTCCTTGTAGTGGATTCATGGGTGACAGGATCAGGGTGGGGACCACTCTAAGAGTGATAGCTGTGGTGGTGGGGCTGGAGTGGAGTCAGCCTCCTCCTCAGGCTCAGAGTTGATGGAATGATGTGAGGTTTTCTGCCCTTATAGACTCACAATAGCACCTGCCCAATCTCCCCTCATCCACTCAACAAAGCTTGTTAAGCTCCTACTATATGCCAGACCCACACTGTGCAGGGTGCTTGGGATGTGGCAGAGAATGAGACGTGGTCCCCAGGACCCCTCAGATCATTTGAGCAACATTTTGTTCTTTCTAAAGTTGTTGTCAGGATCTCACGTGATCTTCGTCACAGTCCCTGAGTCCTGTGGGAGCATCGCTGTCATTCCTATATGATGGATGGGCAGGAGGAGGCAGAGAAGAGTTCAATAATTCACTTAAAGGAGTTAGATGGGACAGCAACCAAGTCTTGCTTAGTCCTTCACTGACTGCGCCCTGCCCCCCACGAGGGGAATCAGAGAAGGCATACTTTATATCGATTTTTAATGGCTCGCCCTGACCATTAAAAAAGTAGACTTGATGAGTTAGGGAAGGCTTCATTATTTTCCTTATTCACTAATTCATTTTTAGCACCTTCCTCCTGAGTACAAGCAAGGCCCTTGCCAGGCAACGGGACACATCAGAGACCTATTTAAAGTTCTCGCTTTCACCGCTTGGGCCACACACGCGGGCACCCACCTTGACCAGGCCTCTCAGGAAGCCACATTGGCTGGACGCCAACACAACCTGGTTTGAAGTTGAGAGGCTTCCCAGGGGACCCATAAGCTTCTTAAGGGTAAGTGACATAGCTTGTGGTTCTGTGCTGCCTACAAGCATCAAAGAGCACCCTGTTCCCCACACAGGCACTCAATAACCCCCAATTGATTACTTGATTAGGAACAACAAATATATAATCAAAGTGCCTGGAAACACAATCTCCCAAAGGCTGCCTGCCAGCCGGGGGCTCAAGGGACAGGTGTTTTTAGATCAATGTGCTTGCTCACCCCCAAGGCAAAGTTTAAAGTGAGTGACTGAGCAAAGTTTTAGAGCAGTGCAAAGTTGGAAACATGCAAATACCTAGCAACAGGGCAGGAGCTAAGCTAACTAGGTTATATTAAGATTCTGAAAGGTTTTATAGTTTTTTAAAAATGACAATATACTACACTACATTACATTGCAATGCAATACAGAGAAGTATGTTCCAGTGACCACAGTGGGAAAAGCAGAATGTGAAAAGAATATACAGATATATCTATATACACTTGGAAAGAGGAGAAGAAAACTTGAATATTTAGTAACTTTTTTTTTTACAAAATTCATTAAGCCAAGGGAATGGTTGTAACAGGGTCATGTTCATCACGCCATGTGATATGATGGGAAGAGTCCCTGGAACAGATGGCCAGATGACCCAGGGATCCTGTTGCTACCAGTTATGGACCATGTGATCTTGAACAGCTCACTATTCTGATCCTTAGTTTGTTATCTGTCAAGTGGGAATTTTGATACGTGCCCTGCCTGTCTCTTGCGGTAAGGACGTAAGGCCATTCCAAGTCTTTATTTCCCCCACTCAGTGTGGCATTCATAGGTTTCCATGTGGGTTTCCTATGTTGACTATGGGGTGCTGACTCACACCTGGCTCAGGAGTTACAAAATATACAGTGTACGAATTTTATTTTTCTTAAATCCGAAAAGTCTTACAAAATCCCATGGGTTTGAAATAAGAAATCATGGCCCTGTACTAAGCATATTGGATGTATCCTTTTATTTAACTTAACCCTTACAGATGAGAGAGCTTGTGTGTATAGAGGTTAATTTGCCTTTCTAGTAATAGTAAGTGGCCCAAGTCCAGCACTGCTTACTAGAGCTTTTGACTGGGGAGGCTTACAGGGGAGGACATTTCTCCTGGCATCCCACACTGATTGCAGGCTAAGCACTCGCCAAGCAATGTCTCATCTCATCTCCATGGTGTGGGAACTACAGACCGTTGGTCCCCTTTTCAGAGGAAGAAGCCGAGGCTTACACAGGTATTGCAACACACCCAAGCGAGTCAAAGACCTAGGATTCCAACTCAGGTCCAAAGGCTTTAAAGCCTTTTGCATGTTTTCTTGGGCCATCAGGAAGTCCCAGGGCAACAGGAAGTGCAGAGAGCCCCATTCTGGGAAGACTGAGAAAGGGGATGATGGCAAACAGTTATAAAAGTGGAGCAATCGGGCTCCTCTCTTTTCTTGGTCCTTCCCCTCGCTCTCCCTCACTCTCCCTCTTCCTCCGGGACAGCAAGGTCAGCTGTCACCTCAGGGGCATGAAGTGTATGCCAGAATTCGGTGTCAGGTGCTTTCAGTAGTCATGGGAAGGAAAAAATACATGAATAACAAGAAGGAATGCACCAATATGTCAATCAGAAGGAGTAAAAAGTTGTTTCTTCGGGAGTGCAGGGCATACACAGAGGCAGACACAAAGAGATATTCCTGTACAGGTGCCATCTGGTCCTGCCGGTCAGCAGGCCTGAGATCCCGAGGGACAGATTGAGTGAAAGTCAGTGAAATAACCCCTCACGTCATTTTGTTTTCAGATCTCAAGTTATCCAAGGAGGAAGCAGGCCCTGTGGTGCTGAAGAGGTCCAGACAAGGTTCTGCCTCCTGTCTTGACCCTTGGCTTTGGTTCACAGGAGAGACTGGGCAAGACAGCGAGGTGGCGGGCACTTGCTGTCCTTGACTGTGTACCCAGAGAGGTTTGGCAAACTGCTTGCCTCTAAAGCACTCCCAGGGACCCTACTGCAGACAAGCAGAGCTCCTACATTGGATTTGTCTTGGCTTCAGCAGGGAAAGCCCCACGTTCTGGGAAACCCCTTTGTTCTGGCACAGCTGGTCACCCTACAACTGGCAGGGTCAGGGGGCTACACTGGCCAGTGAAAATTCCCCCAAGGGCAAGGCTCACAAGACTCACAAGACTTTTGTTTTAAAGGTTTTATTTATTTATTTATTTTAGAGAGAAGGGAGGGAGAGAAACATCGATGTGTGAGAGAAACATCAATCAGCTGGCTCTCACACGCCCTTAACGGGGAACCTGGCCCACAACCCAGGCATGTTCCATGACCAGGGATCGAACCAGCAACCTTTTGGTGTGCTGGATGCCGCCCAACCCACTGAGCCACACCTGTCAGGGTTCACAAGACTTTTAATAACAGAGGTGTCTAGGGGGCATTCCATCTTAAAATGTTTACTGTGCTGGACTGGAATCTAATCCTCCTCTAGATGCTCCAAACCTTCAACGTAGTTATTCCTACATTCAACCTTGGAGGAGAGGAGGCTAGAATGTGCTTCCAGTCAATTAAATAAACTGACTCAATTTGCACTAAATCCACTGAGCTAAATCCCTGAGGGGATCAGTGTCCTGTCAAAAGTCAGACAGTAAGTGGCAGAGGCAGGGCTAGAATTAAAGTCTGTCTGATTCAATGCCTGTGCCTTTGGCCCCTCCCCCTGACCTACTGTGGGATGTCCTAACACTGCCAAGGCCCTAGAGCCTCCCAAGTGGGATCAGGGCTTGAGTTCCCAGGTAGCTTCAGGACAGCCTTTGCAGGCCCCACTCACAAAGGTTAGGGTGTACAATGTATGGTGTGTGTGTGTGTGTGTGTGTGTGTGTGTGTGTGTGTGCGTGCGCACGCGCGCGTGAATGAGAGAAATAGGCAGACAGATTGAGATTTAGTTTGTAAAGCCCTGCAGGACCCAGCCTGGTGCAAGCTACTCCAGAGGGCAGGTGTGCTTATATAGCAGGTAGAGAGAAGGGTTCACAGGAACCAAGCAGACCCAAGTTTTACTTATGCTCACCCCGATCCATGACCCAGCCTCTAGGAGGACAGGACAAATGCTAAGGGGACAAGGGACCTCAGGCTCTGCCTACCATTTTCCCCTGCCTGGTCCTGCCCTTCATGAGGGATTCCCAGGCCCCCAATTCTTCTTTTTAAAATCTCTTATATCTGTCTCTTCTCCCCACCCCCTCCTCCCACCCCGGCCTCCAGAACCCTGTGCACTCTGACCCCTGCCTGTCTCTCTCACTTGCATGTCGTGCTCCTCACCCCCTTTCTTGCCAGCCTCCAGCCTTACTAGCCTTTTATCTGCTCCTCAAACTGTTCAAACTCAATCCATCTTTGGGCTTTTGCCCTCGCTGCTCCCTCTACATGAACTATTCTCCCCCATATTCACATGGCTCATCCTCCTCATTATGCAGGATTCAGCCCAAATATCATCTCTTCCCAAAGACCTTTTGGGGGCTATCCAGTCTAATGAGCTTCTGATTCCTTTACAAACCACTCTGTTCTTAATGCATCACAACCTGTTATTTTCTTGTTTATCATCTGTCTCTCCCTGCCTTGGTTTACAGATATTTCCTGATCCAGGCCTGGCTTCCCGTGGGCTCCGCCATTCACCCCTGGCTGCTTCTGCAGACCCATGGGTTCCCAGCCTTTGCACATGTTGTCTTTTCTACCTGGAGACCTGCTCTTCATTCACCTCACCTCCCACTCTACCCCCTCTCCTGGCTGCAGCAGACAGAAATATTTCCTGATCCCCTAAATCAAGTTAGTTTCTTTTTCTCTGAGTCAGCTCATCAGAGTTCCTGGCACTCTGTAATTCAGGTAAAGGCATCACACAGGGAAGGCAGAGACTGAGTCTGCCTTGTTCACCCTCGTCCAGCAAGCCTAGCGCAGGTCCTGGTGTGCGGCAGGTGCAAGGGCAAATGAAAGTCTGCTGCACTGGCTGCCCTGGAAGAACTTAGCTACTGCTGCTGGCAGGCTGTCACATGGAGAGTTTCCAGGGCAACAGCTCCCACCCTGCATTTGCTGAACTAAATTGAGAGCTGAGGCCAGGGAGAGCTCGAAGTAAACAGAGACCAAAGTTGCAGGCTGTAAGTGAGCTCCTCAGTCTCTAGTTGGGCTGAGAGAAGAGTGAGAGTGTTCCAGAAACAGGAGTACAAGGACTGCAGGCCCAGAGGCAGTGAGTGAGGAGCGGATGGGGAAACTACAAGTCATTCTCCCTGGACTGTGTGGGTCTGAGGGGGAGGCGAGAAATGAGGCCAAACCACAAAGGGCTGTGGAAGCCTCGCCAAGGCGGTGAGCTTGATCCTAAAGGCAACGGGAAATCATTGAAGCATCTGGAGTAGGGAGAGAAATGGTCAGATCTACATCACAACAGAAAAGTCACAGCAGCTCCGGGGTGTCCAGGGGTGGAGAGCTCCATCCTCAACCTAAGTCCGTGAGCTCTTTCTCGAGGCACAGCACACTACTTCAGCTCTCATTCTTAATGAATTCCTAAATGGGCGCAGGATGCAAGGGCTTCAGCAGAGATCTCCCTCCTTAACCCCCATGGAGGGTTGAATGGGGTCGCCCAAAAGATATGTCCATGTCAAAATCCCTGGAAAATGTGAAAGTGACTTTATTTGGAAAAAGGGTCTTTGCAGGTGTAATACAATTAAGGACCTTGAGATGAGATCATCGTGGACTATCTAAGTGAGCCTTCAATCCAATGACAAAGTGTCCTGAGAAGAGGCAGAGAAGACAGAGACAGAAGAGGAGCAATGCAACTTGGGGCGATGCTGCCACAAGCCAAGGACACCAAGACATGTCACAGCCGCCAGACGCTGGAAGAAGCAAAGGGCAATTCTCCCTCAGAGCCTCCAGAGCCTCCTGCCGACACCTTGATTTTGGACTTCTGACTTCCAGAACCATGAGAGGATACCTTTCTGTTGTTTGAAGCTACCCCTCTTGTGGTACTTCGTTACAGTAGCCTGAGAAAACGAATACAACCCTACTCTCGAACTAGGAAGCTTCATTCTCAGAACCTTCATTGTCAGCGGACATTTAGACACCAAAAAACTTCCTTTGGAAGGTGCGATTGTGACAGAGGCAAGGAGCCAGACCAGACTAGCAATGGGTCCTTCTTCTCTGCACTGATTGGCACTCAGAGATGCCTTTTCCCACACCAAGAAAGTGTGTCCCCAGGGTGAAGCGATGGGCAAAGCAACGGAGCTCGGTCTTTGGCCAAGGCCCAAAGACACTGGGAGTGATGCTGGGATGCTGGCAGGGCTCTGCAGGGACTAATGGGTTGGAAAGAGAAAGCAAGGCAGTGCCTTGCTCTACAGTGGTGGGCATAGATATGCAGGGAGGTTGTTGTTCAAACAGGATTCCTAGCTTCAGGTTCCCAAAGGAGCCTTGGTGCTCTGGAACATTCAGCCTGGCCTTTAGGGTAGGCTTACTGGGGCTGAACCTTGATGGGACTTCATTCATCAAGAGTTTCTGAAAGCACCTACTGTGTGCCAGCTTTGTTTTGCACTGTATCCTTTTGGGCACCTCTGGGAGTGCAGTCAACATCTGCATTTCCGGACGGTGAGAAGCCAGCCTGCCTCTGAAAACACTGGCACTCTACCTCCAGGTCTGCAGTGTGTCCTCCCTGGGGAGCCCTTACCTGTCCCTATAGACAGGACAGGTTCCTCTGTTGGGGGCTTCTCCTTTGGAGGACTGTCAGCAATATAGTGATAGAACAATCGTGGTGAACGTCCGCACATCTTTCTCCCCCCCTAGCCATGCGCACCCCAGTAACTAGCCTGGTCCCTGGCTCACAGTAGGTGTCCAATAAGAAGATGGAGACCTAACCAGGTCAGTTCTCAGGCCCATCTGAATTTTCAGAAGGAGAAAGTTTTCATCTGGTAGTTTTAAACCCTCTGAGGACATCCATAGTTAGGGGCCCAGGCCACACCTCAAGTAAATGAAATAGGATGAAAGGGAGAAGGCTCGGGATCTAAACAAAAGATTTGTGGAAGAGGCAACCCCAAACCCAGGGATGAACGAGGCTCAAATTTCACAACCCTCCATCCCCAGGGCTGGATCCTTGTGCCAATTGCTTGACGTCTTGGCCAAGGAGGCAGCCCACACCTCCGTCCTTAGAGCCCCATCTCTCCCCCCCAACTTTCCCCCAGCTCTTCCACTCCCAAACATGAAGTTCTCTCTGTGAATAGCATCTGGGTGGGTTGGACTCTAATGACATCCATGATCTCATCAAAGCACAGAAGGGTACCTGATTCGTCACAACTGCTCCCAAAGTGTCTCTGCTTACACTAACGTACAAGAGTGACATGGTAAATCCGGCTGCAGACTGGCTGCCACCAGATCACCTCTGTAACACAGGGAACTAACAGTGCCCACCTCAGATGGGAGAAAATGCGAACGTGCCTTTGAGCACTCAGTGCCGTGCCGGGCCACACTGGCAGTGCAAGGCGTCATGAGGCTAGCAGTGGTGGGAACCGCAGCTGTTGTTAAAGCTAAGGCCGGCTTTTCTGACCTGTGATGTGATGAGTCAGTCACTCCCTTTACTGGACCTGCTTCCCTGTCCACCAAACACAGGCAAGCCAGCTGTCCCTGGGTTGCACCAGGGGCAGTACAACCAATACACCCTGCTGAGACAGGCACCTCAGCAGACAAGACAAGGCTGTGGTCATTCATTCATTGTTACTAATGACCCATTAGGCTTTCACCAACGTTGGGTAGATTTCACAAGTTGCAGCCAAAGTCCTTAGCTTTCCTGGAGAACTTCTCTCAATGCAGTGTTGTCAGAAGGTCCTTTTGGACCGGGTAAGGAGATAAGGAAGGAAAGTTTCAAGAAAGGAAGGCAATCCTGGCTGGTGTGGCTCAGTGGATTGAGTGCCAGCCTGTGAACCAAAGGGTCACTGGTTCGATTCCCAGTCAGAGCACATGCCTGGGTTGCCAGCCAGGTCCCCAGTAGGGGGTATGTGAGAGGCAACCACACATTGATGTTTTCCTCTCCCCCTCCCTTCCCCTCTCTAAAAATAAAATACATAAAGTCTTTTAAAAAAAAGAAAGAAAGACACCCATTGAGTAGAGGACAGAAGGAGCCGGCCAGTTGAGTCTTGAGTTCCCTCAGCCTTCTTGTTCTGAGCCCCCCACTTGCCTCTTCTCTAAAGTTCCGTAAGGCGGACCCTGTTTCATCATGCTTGCCTCTTTCTTTCTATAGAGACCTGCTCTAAGGAAAGAAGCCTTATAGACTTGTTTACACTAACATATAAATGACTGTTGGGGTTTATACTTGTTCGTTTTTACAAGAGGAAAATCTCTTAGTTAAAGATATAAATAAGTGAGTGGGGAAGGTAGAGGTCCTTTTCAGTGCTCAGAAAGCACACTGCCCCTCCAGCCAGAAACCTAGCCTGTGGCGGAGTCAGAGGCGGGGCCCAGTGGGAGGGGTCAAGCCATAGTGTTTATCTGGACTGACTGGGCCAATTCTGAACCCTCCATTCTCTTCCTGGAAGCATGAAAGTGAGCAGAATGGTGGGAGGAGGGGGAGGACAAGGGCCACTAGACAGAGCAGAGGGAGACAGAGTAGGGACACATTGCTTCCTGCAAATGCACGGAGAGGGCGGTGCTGCCAGGGGAGGGCAGGACTCTACCTTCAAAGTGTGGCTCAACGTAATGGAAAGTAGGGAGTCTGGCCTTCCAGCTCTTTTGGGTACCCTCAGCCTCTGACCCTGTTCCCTCCCACCGCATGAGACACCCCAGCACACGGCCAGCACGTTCGAGAGCAGCTCATCTCCTGGGCAGATGCTGCTAAGCTGTAGCCAACCTGGACACTGCCCAGGACTCCCCAGCTGCCTTGCAGCCTGGGTCCAAAGTAAGGCCTGGACCAGATTATGCTGCTGGTGGGCGCTTGGGGGTTGGGTAGAGAATTCGGGTTACCAGACAGGGTCAGAGTAGAGACAGTGAAGAGGACTGGTGGTGTGTACCACCTGCCCTTCAGACAGGGTGGCCCCACACAGCAGCCTCTTGGTTCAGGACACCAGGGTGTGAAGAGCCTGGCCTCCAGCGGCCCTAGAAAAGGGGTCCACAGTAGAAGAAACAGAGATGGGCCAGAGGCAGTCCTGGAACACAAACACCAGTATATTTTATGTGCACAAACGTGAAAAGACAGAGACCAACAGAGACAGAGCAGGCAATGGGTGCACAAATCAGTCGTGTGTCCTTCTGAAGGGCTGTCGCAGTTGGGAGACAGTCCCACGTGCCTCAGAGGCCCTTTTGCAGATCCAGGACCTGCAGCTCCTCCGGGTCTGGGGCGGCCTCAGGGTGGAAGGTATTCTCCCTGACTTAGCCACAGCTCCTCCGGGGATGGGCCTCCCTCTGCATCCCCTGCAATGGTATCTGCACAGCCCAGAACTGCACAAATACAGGTTCTCAGGAGCTGACCCACTCAGTGGCTGCCTCCCCAGGAGACCCATGCAGAGGGGCAAGGGACCAGGACAAAAGGACTCATGGGCACTCCCTAGGTTTTATTGCTGAGAATAAGCATAGGCCATTGTGATGCCATTATGACTCACTGGCATCAGAGGGAACAGGGCACAAGGGACAGGATACCTAGCAGACACTGAAGCGGTTCAACCATGCAGGGCAGCACATGGCGATCTGTATAACTCAGAGATGCTGTGACATCCTGCAGAGAGGCCCAGGACACCGGCGGTTCATAAAGAGCAAGCAGACTCTCTCCGCCAGCACCCCCACTGCTTGGCAGGGCTGGGATCACTCCAAACTTTGAGCCTCTGGGCACTAAGGAATGGGGGGCCCTGAAGAAACCCAAAAAAGAGGAGTCGGAAGTCTGGGCTACCATCGGTGAGCTGTGAGATGGCAGACCCTGTGGTTAAGCCTTGGCCAATCGCCTCCCTTTGTGGGGGGCTCTGTGCCCTTTGAGGGACAACAGGAGCCATGGGGCACCTGAATGAAGCAGAAACACAATGCTCTGTGCATTGCCAGGGAGGCAGGCTTACTCCAGGACCTCCCACACTTGGGAGTCTAGAGGGTCCAGAGAAAAGATGGTGCCAAGGAATGCCCACAGGGCAACATCTGGAATGGCCAGATCCAGTGGGCCATCCAGGGGCTTGGTCAGGTTGAGGATTGTGAAGGCCTTATGCTGGGAGACTTCAACAAGCTGACCACCAGACTCCATCGTGGAGGGGAGAGCAAAGGTGAGTGGTGTGGTCTAGGGGTCCACCTGAGGGCCTGCCCAGAGACTGAAACAGCATGGAGTGGGAGAGAAAGACCAAGGCAACAATTGCCTAGAGAGAACAGGGAAGCCAGAAAATATTCTTCCCCTGGAATCCCCTGTAGATGGAAAGCAATCTGCCCCCAACGGACACCTGAATCCCTAGAAGCCCCAAAGCCCTGGGATTGGGGCTGCAAGAAAATCAGAGCTGGGCTGCCCCCGGCAGAATGTACTCTGTGCCTGCATGTGACAGTCTACCCGGACAGAGGCTGGAAATGCCCTTCATCCTGTCCTAGATGGGGTCAACTGCAGAAAGCAACCCTGAGGAAGACAGTCTCCCAGCCTTTCTCCCAACCCGGGACACCCCTCCTGCCCACACCCCGCCCACCTGCCCTGGGCCAGTGCTGTCTGCACAGTCTAGGAGCTGCGGCAAAGCAAGGAAAAGGAGATTCTCTCCACAGGTGGCATTGTCACTTTTTAATGTTCCATAAAAAGGGAAAGGCTAATTGCTACCTAAGAGTTATAGTGTGGTCAAGAAGAGACCATGTACCATGGGATCAGCTGTGTTCTGATGGACCCCTCCCCTTGGCAAGGGGGGACAGAGCCAGAAGTGGGCTGGAGTGAGGGTTTCACCTGTCCACTGCCAGCAATGGACCTGTCGTGGGGGAAGGCAGGGCAACCAGGATGACAATGCCCATGAGCGTGGCAGGGTAATACTGTTTAAGGGGCAAGCTCAAAGTATCAGCCTTGCTAAGAAGGGTGAGGAGGGGTGGCCCTGAGGAAGTTTTGCCACAGGGCTGGGGCTATGGCAGAACCAGAAGTGACCCCTTCCCACCAAGAATGGGAGGGTCTCCCTCACTCATTCTCCATGAGTCTCCAACACTGGGTAGTGCTCCCCCATCCCCTAGAATGCTAGATTGCCCCTGAATTGATTGAAAATAAACCAGTCAGGTGTGCCATTACCTGTCTCCTGACAGCAGCCCCCCCCCCACACCATGCCGCACACACACTGATTTGTCTCTAGGTCCCCACTGTGGATCTGTGGGGCCTGTCTTGGCCTGACTGTGTGTTGTGGGTACCATTCATTTTCAGCTAGACCACTGAGGGGAGGGGGTGTGGATGGAGGAGAGCACCAGGGGCACTGCCACAGCCCAGACTGGGGTAATAGCAGAGGGGAGGCTGCAGAGGGTGGGCGGGTCTGTTTCAGGGTTCTATCCTGGGCAGCTGCTGTGTTGGCTGGGGAGTCGGAGTTGGGGATTGGTGGGTGATTGACATGGATACAGTGCTGAGAGTGGTAAAGGCCTTGAAAATAAGAGAGAAAGGGGGGAAACGCCACCGAACACACAGGGATTGAAACCTCCAAAAGCCCAAGGTTGGTGGGAATCCAGCACCAGGAGGCCCCCAGAAGGCCAAGAAAGCAGCGTGGGGCCCTGGGGGAGGGGAGAGGAGCCAAGGGAAGGCCTCCCAGCCCTTGCAGAACAGCACAGCTGCCAAGCAGCCTCCTGGCTGCCCAGTCTCTCCTTAGGCTGCAGCTCAGCAGGCCCCGGGGAGGTATTGGTTGCAAGCAAGCACCTGAATATTGCCTAATGGATCCAGCCAAAGCCCAACTAAGCCAGGTGAGAGGGGGCCAGGTGGCAGAGGCAGCACCCCAAGCCTCCTGAGACCTTGCCGCCCACCTTTTGCCCATTTCTCAAAAGTCTCTTAGCCAGGACAGGGCCTGCTGCTTCCAAAGTCACTCATGTCGTCTGGCTGCTGCAAAGCCTCAGGCCCCCTGCTGCCAGCCTCTGAGCTGGGCTGAGATCCATGGACCATTCCCAAAGTACCTCTGCTGCCTGGACAGCCGGCCCCCCAACACCAGCTCACAGTGGAGGGAATGGGGGCTGCGTGCGCCCCACAGGGCTGAGGCCGGGATGGGGCAGGGCTTGTGCTGTACAGAAGGGGCGGCTCCACCAGCTTGGTACCTTTCCCCATGGGGTGCATGAGAGACCCCCACTCCCAAGAGTCCCCCACTCAGTCAATCTTGACGTGGCCGTTGGCCAGGGCCAGGGGTCCTCCGGGCTCCCCGGGCTCGGCATCCTTGTCAAAGCGGAGGCGGAGGGTGTTCCGGATGATGAACTGCTCCATGATGAGGGCCCCGCAGAACCAGGGCACTGCGTACTCCAGGGTGATGAGGCCCATGAAGTCAAAGTCGAACTGGGAGTAGTCCCAGGGGCAGGCGTTGAACTGGCGCAGGATGAAGCCGGTGGTGAACTCCCATAGGTAGGTCCAGAGCGTGTAGATGAGGCAGCGCACCAGCAGCGGGCAGCGGCCCCGCAGGCGCAGGTACATGCGCTCCACGATCAGGATCGAGGTGCCGTAAATGAAGAGCGCCCACACGCTCGTGACCCCCGGAAACTTCCAGTTAAAGTTCACCACGAACTCCCAGGCCGCCGTGAACATCACCTCGCAGAAGTAGCCATGGATGGCGTACAGGTACCAGCGGGACAGCGCCGTCAGGGGCTCTGCGGAAGCCATGGCAACTATTGGAGCCAGCTGCTGGGGACACAAAGGAGACAGGTAAGGGAGGGAGGGAGGGCTGAGCCTCTCCTGCTGCCTTCCCATAGTCTCGTTCAAGTCTGATATAACCAGGGCAGAGTGGATTTCAAACCTGCCTCTCCCTTTCGCTTTGGTTACCAACCATAATCTGGACCTCATTCCATGTTCATTACGTTATTCCATATTCCTTACCTGAGCCAGGGGGGCATGAGAAATGAAGAAAGCAAACAACCCCATTGGCTTCTCCTGAGTAACTCAAATGCTTCTTGGAAGGAGGTATGTACTACCCTCCCTGTAGCAACTTTTTTGGGTGACCTGTGTGGTCCGTGAAAAAGTCAGCTGTCTGGACCCATCAATCACCCCCATTTCTAGGCCACTAGCTGGTTTTCTGATGATGGCTATCCTAATGGGTGTGAAGTCGCAGCTCCTTGTGGTCACATTTGTCCTTAACTGCTCCATTAAGCAGGGTTTGGTGTCTTGTTTCAATGTTGAAAGGAAACCAGTGGGCTGACAGGAGAGAGTCTTCCCTTCCACTTCTATTCCCCACCCCTCCTTTCTTTTGCACTCAGTCTTCAAGGCCCAGCCCACAGGCCTGGCTGCTTTCTCCTCGCCCTTCACCAGCAACTGTCTGGACCACTCATGTGGCCTTTGGTCAAGGGCCACCCTGTTTACTGTTTGAGGCACGTGCCCTTTGATCCAACTAGCCTGGGTGCTCCTTGGGGCAGCAAATGCTCCCAGCCTTCCGTTCTGCAGCCATGGCACAGGCGTCCCCTGAACGGGCATTCTCTAAAGGACACGTGTTGTTCACGTGGGCAGTGGGAGGGGAGAGTGCAAGGCTGCGTCAAGAACAGGAAGGCTTGGGATTCACAAGAACATGAATCCCAGCTCTGCCGGCCGCCAGTGGTCACCAGGCTTGACATTGCTGTCAGGCCCTCTCCAAGGTGGGAGAAGGGTCAGAGGTCAGCAAGATGGATCTGCAGTCTGCCCACCTGTCTAGGAACCGCAGTCTCATCCTTCAGCTGCAGCAGGCCTAGTCACAAAATACCCACCCTTGTGCATGGCCTTGGGGTCTTCCAAGTGCTCTCATTCACATTTTGTCATTGGTTCTTAACTAACTAAGATCCACATGAAGGGGAAGTAGTTTTACTCCCATTTTTTAAGAGCGACCGTTGGGGCTCAGAAAGGGTGAGTCATTCACCCCATATCCCAGAACCAATGAACAGAAGAGCTGAGACTGGAGTCCACACCTCTTGCCTTCTACTTCAAAACTCCCCCCACCACAGGCCACTGCCCATCTCCTAGACATGAGGGCCTAATGTCACTCCCCTGCTCATAAACACTCAATGGCTCCCACTTCCTAGTGAAACCCCACAGCGTCCTTGGCCTGGCATCCAAGACCCTCCATGATCTCACTCCGATCTACTTTCTCAGCCTTATTCTCACAGGCCAGCTCGCTCTCTTATCTCCAAGCCTTTGCGTAGCCCCCACGT
The DNA here is from genome assembly GCA_007922815.1 of Macrotus californicus. Lineage (NCBI taxonomy): Eukaryota > Metazoa > Chordata > Mammalia > Chiroptera > Phyllostomidae > Macrotus > Macrotus californicus. The sequence goes on from VMDR010001925.1 coordinate 68,029, forward strand.
TGTGTGTGGGGCCTTTCTCCTCTCACCTCTGCAGTGCAAACCCAGCTGACGGGTTCCCTTCAGAACAAATGCTTTTCCAACCCCCCAGACACCAGGCCTCTCTTCCTTCTCTGAATATCCACAGCACTGTTCTGTGTCTCTGGCACAGATGATTTCATTTCCTGTGGACACCTTGCAGTCCCCAGCCAGATGTCTTTCCCGTGTTCTACACCTGCATACCCCACTCTCTCCTGGACACCTCCACTTATCTGTCCCATAGGCACTCCTAACTCTTTTCCTCGGTCAGATGTTGTCTTTTCTCCAAAACCTGCTTTCCTCCTATGACCGTTCAGATTGCTGGTGCCACTGTGCACCCAGTTCGCAGCCAGAAGCCCTGGCATCTTTCTAGCTTCCTTTGCCACGTCCCCACTCTCGCATGAGCTCCCTAAGAGCAAGGACTTCTCTGTGTACCCCTGTGCCTAGAATAGTGCCTGGCACACGGTAAACATCCCATACAAGAACAAAGAACAAAGAACAGTCCTTTATCAGTTAGTAATTGCTACACAACAAGTCATCCCAAAACTCAGTGGCTTAAATCTACTCTCATTTATCATTACAGCTCACATGTCCACTCATGGGTTGGCACATCTTGGGACTCAGGGCTTCCATCCTGAGACTGCAAGTCCTCCGGGGGCTCTGTCCTATGTTTGGCTGCGGTGGCTCTGCTCCACTTGTCTCTCATCCTCCTGCTGGGCCGAGGGGTTTGGCCCCAGCACATTCCTCTCAGGGCAAGGGCAAAGGCACAAGAGCAAACAAGCGCAATGGCACCAGCGCTTTTCAAGACTGATTAAATCACACCCACTGACATCTTATTGGCTGAAGCAAGTCACATGGCAAAGCACCAAGTCTGCCATCATCAACTCCTGCCCGTTCTACCTCTTAAATAACTCTGAAGTCTATCTTCTTCTCTTCATTCCTCTTTCTCATCGCTGCTGCTCTGGTTCAAACCCTTGTCAGCACTCACCTGGGTGACTCCAATCGTCTCCCTCCTTTCCAATGCACTCATCACACGATCCAAGAGTGTGTACAAACAGCAATCTTTCTAAAATGCAAATCCAACGTTTCTCCCCACTTAGAGCCCATTAGTGGATCTTTAACATCGTTAGACTCAAACCCCTAGGGATGGCTGCCCAAGCCATTCGTGACCCTCCTTTTGCCTCAGATCCTGTCCTCTGGATCTTTACACTGTTGTTTTTGCTACCTGGGGTGCCCTTCCAACTGCTACCTCTGTGCCCCACCCCACCACAGCCTGTGAGCCCATAATCCTTCAAGACCCAGCTCCTTTTCCGTGAAGACTTTCCTAAGCACCTCCACCTCCAGAGCTGCCCACTACTCTGTGTGCTCGTATCTACAACCAGTTCATTCCTGCGGCAACACTTCCCACTCAGCTTGGCCAGAATCCATCTGAAGGCCAGCACTACAGCCACCCAATGAACGCTTGTTTAACACAATGTTAGGAAAGAGCAGGACTCAGGACTGAATATTTAATATGATTTTGATTTGGCAAAGGTGTACATACATGTAAGTATATTAAAAAATTTAGCCATGATCATCTCTGAATGGTAACATAAGTGATTCCTGTTTCCTTCTTTGTACTTTTCTAACAAGTATGCCTAACTCTTCTAAAAATAAATTTTATCTGGAAAAAGTATTAAATGAATACATATTAGTCATCTTTGTGCCTTGTATATAGAAGATGCTCAGTAAATTTGCCAGACAAATGAACCTAAAGAAACTTGATCCTAACTGCCTGGGTTTGCATCCTGGCTGACACTCTCCACCCGCAGGGTCTAGGGCATCTCACTTGGCCTCTCTGTGCCTCAGTTTCCCTAAAGGCAAAGTAAAGATAGTAAGAGTAACTCACTATCCCTGAGGGTCACTGTGAGGGATGAGCTAACAGACACACCCCACTGAGAAACAGCCCATGCTCAAGAAAGGGCAGCTACCATGGCTGGCACAGAGCCAGGCTTCCCGGTCACCTGCTCCTGCGGGAGTGCCCCTTCTACTGGAGGCAGGGTCACGTGGCCCCTGCCTGCACTCACAGCCAGGCAGCCAGGCAGCCTTCTTTGCCAAGCAGGTCAGGTCTTACCTCCACCCACAGCACCAACCTGGCAGCCAAAGCACCCTGTGAAAACAGTAACCAGGTGCACGGCACAAGGCAGAGAAGGCCTCAGCCGACCAGGGTCAGTGTGAGCTCTCAGCTTCTGGGTGGCCCAGAGGCAGGGGTCTCGGCACCAGCCCTCTGAAGGCTGGGCTGGAAAAGGGGGGCAAAATGAAAGGGCCAGCATTCCTGGCACAGCTTCTTATACCCTCATTTGATCCTGAACCCCAGACAGACCATTCTGCCTCCTGCCCACTCGGGCCCCTCTGAACTTGGGGCTGTCCACCTGACTTGCACTCAAACCCCTGGCTCCTCCATCCCACAAGGTCTGGGGAAGGAGCTTCCCATCCAGCAGCCCGGCATGACTACAATCACCACCCAGGGCAGCCCCCACCTTGATGCTGATTTTTAAAACCCTGCCCTCGTTGCCTCTTGGTCTCATCTTTTGAAACAGCCAAGAATGGTTTCCCAGTGGGTAACAAATCAGAGGCTCTAGTCATCCCCGGAGCAGGTAACTTGGAAGAGCTGGCCTCCTAAACCCTACGGGTAAAAGCAAGATTAAAGAGGTAGCTGTCAGAGGGAAGGTAATCTGCTGAACAGAAGAGAGGGTAGGGGGGAGAGCAGGGGTGCCGGGGGCCTGGATTCCGTTTTTGGAATCTTCCATAACCAGAAGAATGGGAGGGGAAGCATACCTAGGTCGTGTCTGAGGTGGTGTGCCGGGAGAACATGCCTGGTCCTTGCAAGACAACGGGGGGTACCCGGAAGTCCTGGCTGGGGCCAGGAGATGGGAGTGAAGACAGGGAACAGGGATTTGAGACAGTGTCATCAGCTGGGATGGCAGCTCACACTGTGGTGGGACAGACACTCTCAGTGGGGCAGGCATTGGCTTGGGTGGATTTTCAGAAGCCACTCCCCAAACCCATGTCTAATATGCACAGGGGCTGTGCTCACGCCTTGAACTCACCCACCCTCGGCCAGACCCAACAGATACCTATTCCTGCCTTGGGCTCGCCCCACCGGGGCCCTTTGCCCTGGGCCCTTCCATTACCTCCTTGCTCAGCCCTGGGATCAGAGCCCTGGGACAGCCGGCGTCAGGGAGAACCAGCAGCACGCGGGATGTTGACCTCTTTCTTCTGGTGACAAACACACTGTCCTCAGGACCCAGAAACGGGACAGCCCAGGAAAAAAATTTAGGGTGGAGTAAAGAGGAGGAGAGTGTGGGAAACACTCAAGGCAGGAGAAAAGAGTTTGGAGAGCAGTGGACAGTTTCACAAGAGGGATTTGGGGGAAGAACACTCAAGTACAAGTGTTGATGAAACTCCTCATACTTGCTGATCAAAGGGCCCGAGAACACCGAGTTCCAGTAAAGGGCCGGAGCTGAAGGAGGCTTGTCAGAGCAGGGCACCGCCCCTCCGAAGGGCAGGTGATTAGAGGGGAGGGGGCCGGCTTTCAGAGCCCAGGGCCAAGGAGTATCTCACCTACTGCTCCCAGGGCCTGCTGAGCTATTCCTCAGGGTGGCAGAGAGCACAGAACACAGTTGAGAACGCGATAAAAGTCCAAGGCAGGCTGGAAGCAAACCCAGATGAGATGATTGCCCTTGGTTTTGCCAGAAACTCCCATCTTGTTCCAGGAAGCTGAGGTGCCACAACACAATGACTTTGGGAATTTTTGTCCAGAAGAGCATCCTGCTAGAAAACTGGGCTTCCCCTCCATGCAGCCAGGCTGGGCAGGCCTTCCTCTTTCACCCCATTCACTTCCCAAATTTCACTCCCCATCCCCAGGTACCAACACCACACACCACTCCTGTTCTGTGCTCTGGGGAGACGCACATTCCCGAGGGCAAGGCAGTGGGGACACAGCCTGAGTGACTGTAGCCCAGTCTGCTGGTAGACCCTGTGCTGGAGGTGAGTGGAATCAGTGATCTGCCTTCGCATCTGGGTGCAAGACACAAGGTCTGAAACCATCCTGAGCTTCCCCTGTGGTCCTCAAATTGGGGGGGGGGGGCAAAATATGAGTTTGCTTCAGAGCCAGAAGGGAAGCAAAGGTGGGGAAATACCTGTGGTCACTGGCTGGCCCAGATGCTGGAGTTCCACCCTCTCTTGCTGTGGGCATCCCCTGGGAAAGCCCCCTGGTACGGTTCCCCCTCCGCCTCCCAAGTAACACTAATATTAATAATCAGCCACTCTTCTCAGCACTTTCCATGTATTAACTCAAATAATCTTCAAGTTCATTTTACGGATGGCCAAATTGAGGCAGAGAAAGGCTAAATAAGTAGTCTAAGTTCTCACAGCTATAGAAGGCTCAGTGAAAATAGATTCTAGCCCTGAGTTTTAAGCTCTCCACTGGCAGTAGAGTCAAGCTCTATCTGATGCTGAGAAATACATAGTTACTCTTTTCCCTCCCTGCAAAGTCGTCTGTGGAATCTAAGGCTCTGAGCTCCCATGGAGCAGCCCAGCTGCCCCTAAAAGCCTGCCCAGTCGGGAGTGCAAAGCACCTGCTCTCCCGGCCCTGCCTTCCAGGGGAGCGCTCCACCTGCTGGTGTCTGGTCCCACAGACAGAACAGCCTTCACGCAAACAGGCCTTCGGGGCTTGGAAATGTAGCCAATTGTCATTTTTTATAGCATCATCCAGGAAAAGCCAGAGGCCCAGGCTGGAAAGAAAGGCCATTGAGGACAGGTGATACTCCACAGCTCAGGGCCTCACACTCTACATGGAGCTTATCTGGACCGAAGGGACACAGCTAAAGGGACAAAAACAGCAGACCCCCTGGTGGCCAGTTTTATGGAAGCTCCTCCCCTTCCCCTGGATGCCTTGCCCAGGGTTGCCATAGAAACTGCTCATGGCATCTGGACCGAATCGAAGTCCCAGGTGAGGAGCAGTTCCTACTGCACACAAGTAGAGCCCAAGGCCCAGAGCACCCATGAGCCTACTGACAAGAAGGAGAATTAGGGAGATGCTGTCTCCGGTGTGCGGGGCGTCTCACATCACACACATCAGCAGTCTGGGTCTGGCCCAGTCCCTGCAGGCCAGGTGGCTTTAAGATGGCTCCGGCAAAGGACATGGTCCGAGACTGCTGGACATGCCCCTCCCATCCCTGCCCTATGCTTCTCTGGGACTATTTCTTAATGCATAATTCCAGAAGGGGGGCAGTCACTGGACCGAAGTGTACGCCAGCTCCAGCAGGCCCTCGGACAGAAAGCAGGCTCAGAACCAGGACTTCAGACCTGGCCCATGCTGCTGAGGAAGAAGGGCTGGCCATCCCCAGGTTGCCTGTAATGTACTCACTTATCACACCCTCGAATGCGCAGCTCGGAACAGACATCAGGATCACTCTCCAGAGTGTCCTGGGTTATCCTTTGTCCCAGTGCCCGGCTGGGCGACGGTGCCATTCTCAGCAGTGTGGGTAACCATTAGTCCCAGGGCTCAGCTGATCTTCAGCCAGTGGGTGGGCGGCTCCCATGTATCTCTGGGAAAAAAGAGGAGACATTCTTTAGCTCAAATTGTCCCTAGCTCCGCCGAGCCACCAGGCCAGCCAGAGAAGCAGCCCCAAGGCAGATACCACAAGGCCCCGGCTCCAGGCTCAGCACCAGACACTCATCCTGCCCGGGCCACCTGACGCCTCTCCTGGAACCTGCCACCTCCTCTAGGCTGTTCTGTTTGCTCAGGTCTGGTTAGTCCAGTGATAAGAGCCTGGGATCCATCCCAAGTCACATGTGGGGCTAGGACTTAGGGTTTCTTTCACCATGAGAGAATGTGTGCTCACTCATAATCTGAGAGGGGATACACTTTTAGAGTCCAGCTCCATTCTCATTTAGCTTCAAATTACACTCTCACTTTCACGCTGCAGTGGGTACATCTGTTCTCAAGGGCGGTCAAGAGCCTCACAGAAGGTAGGAGACATAGGACATTTGTTTCAGCATTTGGGAAGTTTAAGAACAACACAGAAAAACAAGCACACCAACAATACGTGCTAAAACCCTCTACCCACAATCCCACCACCTTAATACTTATTTCCTTCTATTATTTTATCATTGTTGTTGAGGCCCTTCCTAGTAACATCAATAACTGACTACAAACTGCCATCAACCTGATGTCCCTTGGCATGTATATATTTTTAACAAACCCCCAAGACTTGACCATTTGATAGAGATTGCAACATTTTTCATTTTTATATGAAGGTGCCGAAGCTTCCCTGAAAGCCCCTTGAGTACAGCACCACCACGCAAGCCCAAGGACAGGTCCAGCACGGCCCCGTGGAAGGATGCGCTGGCCACTCGGAAGCTGAGAAGAGGACATCCTGGGGACTGGGGTCGAGAGTTGGCACCACCCCCCCGGGGAAGGCCAGGCAGGGTGGAGCACAGAGAGCCACCCTGTGCTGACACCCAAGGTCACCTTCATTCCTCCCCCACCCCGGGCTCTCTGAGCAGGGGTGACTCTGGCCTTTGCTCCCTAAGCTGGCAACCTGCAAGGCAGCAGGGGGGCTGAGAAGTGAAGGGCTGGGGCAGGGGAGCTGAACCCGATGTATGCACGTGAGCTGGGGGAGGGGATGGTGTGCACCCCTAGGGCAGGGGCACCAAAGCCCTGGGCTCCTGCGCTCTGCCTCACCCCTGCCCCTCCCTAGCTCCCCCACAAACAGGAACCTCCAACCCTGCCCCACCCGTCCATCCTCCTCTCGTCTCTCTGCCTGCCTGGTGGTGGGTGGGGGTCACCATGGCACGTACCTATCACCTTGAGAAAGGGCTTTCATGGGGCAGGTTCAACACCCCCAGTACCAGTAAGACCCTGTGGCCCGGAGAGCTCAATCCACCCAAGGACATGAGCCCCTCCCCTCCCCTGGGCTCTAAGCAGACCACATCAACAGCCCAAGTCCAAAGCAAAACTGAAACAGAAACCAAAGCCCACATCCTGGCAGCACAGCCTACTGGGTGCTGCAGGCAGCCCTAGGAGCCCATTGCTGGCCGAGGTGCCACCCTGGCAGATGAAGCCACAGCAGGGAGAACAGACTCCCTCCTGAGCCAGCCTCTCACTGCCCACCTCCTGCTCCCTGGGCTGCAGGTTCTTCCCCAGGGAGCTGGTGGGGCTGCATGGGGAGGTGATGGGATAGCAGGGGACCCAGCCTCTCTGACACACCTTACCCCCTGGGAATAGGTCCCAGGGTGCATAGGGCATTAGGCTCCTCTGTGGACTGCACGGCCTGAGCCAGAAGCTTTAAGAGTATATGAATGTGTGAGGAGCCCTGACAACAACCAACACGTGGGCAGAAGTTAGACCTTTTTGAGTAACACATCCTTCCATGATTCTGCTAGGACTCCTGCGGGGAGGGCAGGAATGATCACCCCTCACTCCCATTTGAGGAAAAAACACTGAGTCTCAGCATATAAAACGCTAGGCCAAATCTACACATGCGATGCAAACCCTGGTCCTCTGGCTCCTGGGTTACCCCTGTCCCCACACAGCATGCCTTCACATCGCTTCCCATCCAGATGTCATTAAGGCATGTGTCTGCACACACACTTCATTACGTGCAATCTACTCAGTCCACCCTGTAAGCTGCTTATTTGTAAACACAAGCTGAGACTGTCCACACAGTGCTTCCATCAACATGCCAGGGGCTGCTAGGAGCTTGAAGAAGCGAAGACCACTGTGGTTTCAAGCCCTCCCTCCCTGCCCTCCTCTGCCGCCCACACCCGCTGCTCCAAGACCCTGCTCCCTCCTCATTCCTTTGGCAGTGGTGCTGTCCTCCCACAGTCCCCTCAGTTATTCCATCGCCGATGTTCCCACAGGCCTTTGAACATCCTTCTAAGAAACATATCATGTGTCTGTTTCCCTCCACATAATGAATTTGGTGAGACCGTGGAACTTCTGTTGGGTGGATAGACAAGCAAAGAAGAGAAGGGTCCAGGCAAATTCTTGGGTGATTGCACCACCCAGTGATATTAAGCAAATACAGTGATGGCTGGGGATCTTCTCTCCTTTGCAGGTGACCAGCATGGAAGGGCTTCCTCCACAAAGCACCACGAACAGTGGTTTACCACTGTCAGAGCTGTCTCTGCAGATGAGGGAACAAAGAGTCTCACTCTCCTTTCTCCCACCTCCAAGAGCCATCACCCGGATTGAGAGGTTGAGGTGGGAGCCTTGGGTCCAGACAACCCAGAAGACATGTCACACAAGGAAGTCTGGGGCAGGATCATATCCCCACAGACACTGCAGGCTCCTGCGCGGGCACGGGGCCAAGCTCGGGGTCAGGTCAGAGAACAACAGGGCCTATTCTGTTATGTCTACAATGTGCTGGCACTTTCAAAAGGCACATCCAGTTTCCGTGCAAGCAGCATTCATTTCCCAAAGAGGTTTAACCAGCAGCTGCTGGCAGGGAATTCCTTCTGCACCATTCACTCTCCCCCCTATAACTATTTAGGGTAAGCTGGGCTTGCAGGATTGAATCTCTGCTTCTCTGACCAGAACCTAAAACCCACATCTACCCCCACCCTGCCCCCCGCCCTCACCTCCGTGGCCCCAGAACCTAAGACTGGAGCCAGGAAGCAGCAGGCAAAACTCTCTCTCTCTCTCCTCTTCCTTAACTCCCCGCGAATTTCCTTCACCCCAGGTGCCCACAAAGGAAAAAGAAGATGCCCCAAAAGTCCACTGGGGAGTCCTCTGGTTATCCAAAGCGCCCCCTGAGTGCTCTCCAGGTGAACCAGAACAAATGCTTTTACTTGTCCAGTAGTAAGACCAGCCCTGAACACAAGTGGATTTGGCAGCTTCCCAAACCAAGGAGTGACCACGCTTGGCTACAGAGGCAATTATAATTCCAAATCCCTCTAGGCTGTGTGTCATTGGCTCCCCCTGGGGAGCAAGGAGACCCAGGCACTGGGGACTTGACTGGCATAGGGAAGGTGGGCAGAGATAGGAGATGAACTTCACCTGACCATGCCTTTCTACTCTGTGCCCCCAAGCTCAGGGCTTGGAATCTGGGCTTTCCTCTCTGCTGAACATCTCGCTACCAGCCTTGTCTCTCCTGGAGGCCACCCTCTCCTACCACCCTCCTCTCCTTTCTTCTTCCTATCCAGCCCGCCCTACTTTACATGCCCCCCTCCCAGTGCCCCCTTAGCACACATCCTGACAGCCCAGCCCCTATACCTTGGGGGGTGGTCTCTGGCCCCACACCCCTCTCCTTACCCTCCCATCCCACCTCCTGGCACCTGGTAACTGCCGCCTGCTGCCTGGCTAAAAGGCTGGACAGCTGCTGGGCTCTCTAATTAGCTGCCTGGCCGCAGTCCCAGAGCGAGGCATGTGTTACTGTAAAGAGCTGCCTCACCTCCCCTTCATCAATAATCCCCTATGCAGATCCCATCAGGCGGCAGCTGAAGGGCCCTAGAATCCAAGTCACATGAGACCAACAAGGCTCCTCCTGCCAGCGGGAGAGGGACAGACAGTTGTCTCACAGCCTCACCGACGAAGTGACCAGACATTTATGTATCTGGGCTCTCCCTATCATTGCCACATCCTTAGGGTGTCCCACAGGATACCCCACCACACCCTGCCTTTGGAGCAACGGGGAACCGGTCCCTCTGTTGCTTCCCAGTGGAGGACAAGCCAGGACCGCCCCAACAGAGTGACACCCACAGCCCGACTTTCCACAGCTTTCTACAGCCAAGTCCCCCCAGAGGTTTCTGAACAACCAGGAGGCCTAGTCCAAGAAGTCCTGCGGAGGCTGGTTTGTTTATTCGAGGTCTTGTATTCCAGTAGTCAACAAATGTTTACTGAGTACCCGCTGAAGGTCAGGCCCCCTACTCAGTGTGAACAAGACAGCGGCCCTGCCCCCTTGGAGCTCACAGGCTGGCGGGAGACCCACAACAGGTACCCCAGCCAATGCACACTGTGATTTCTGGGGCTGGGCCATGGGGAAGGGGAAAGAACTGACAGAGGATGGAGGGAAACTGGATGTTAGAGAGTGAGTCTTAAACTTCTGTCAGGAGGTAGCATTTGGACATAGAGAGCCGAAAGAATGTGAAGAAGCCATGCAAAGAGCTTTGGGAAAAGCATTGCAGGCAGAAGGAACGGTCAGTGAAGAGACCCTCAGGGAGGAGCAAGCTAAACAGGTTTGAGAAACAGTGGGGCCTGAGGAGCTGGAGCAGGTATAAGGAAGGGGTCAGACGTATCCCGCCGCTTATCGCGCAGGTCTCCTGATGGTTCCTGCCATGCCAGCTGGGCCAGCGCAAAGGCCCCAGTTGCCAAGTGAACATGGTCAGTCAGTGAAGATTCCCCCAGCAGGCAGGAGCTGGGAACTGAGGGTCCTCGTCCTCGGCTATTGTTTGGCTCTGAGTTTAGTAACGGATAAGGGGAACGTGAGATGTGTGACTGATGGCCTGTAGTTTCCATCTGCTTCCGATCAAAGGAATTTAAGTAGCTTCACCAGCCCTCTCTGGCCTGGGCGTTTCACTTTAACAGGAAAGTAAATATTCCCTTTTACTCCAGCTAGTTTCTTAGGCTTTCTGTCACTTGCAATCAAGAAAATCTTGCCCTGGCCAGGTGGCTCAGTTGGTCGGAGCATCATCCTGTGCACCAAAAGATTGTGGGTTCAATCTCCCCAGTTGGGGTATGTCTAGGAGGCAGCCAATCGATGTTTCTCTCTCTCTGTCTCTCTCTCCACACACCCCCCAAAGTCAATAAACATATCTTTGGGTGACGATTAAAAACAACAAAAAAAGAAAATCTTAACTAACACAAGCGATTCCCCCATCAGGAACGTACCTAATTGGCACGAGGATCACATATCCAAGCGCCACTTGCCACTTCTGCTGTGAAAACTGCCCCTTGCAGACAGGAAGTGAGGAGCGAGAATCAGATGGGTCAGACGCCGGGCCAGGCAGGGCAGTCTCAGCAAGGTGGCTACAGCGTTGGAGGCCCTCCCTTCTGACCAGTGTCCTGTCCCCTCGACTGGTAGAGGATGACTCACCTGACTCTTGCCAGCAACCTAGCACACCTTAGCTATCTTCTGCAAACAGGAGACGTGGAAACTAGCAGCCTAGAGACAAGGTGAGAATAGGCAGTGCACAAATAGTTTATTTTTCTGCAAACGCCAGAGTGGTACTATCCAATTGGATAGGCACTAGCTATGTGTGGACATTTAAGTTTTAATGAACGAAACATGAGTAACATGAAAAATTCCGTTCCTCGGTTGCACTAGCCGCATTCGAGTGCTCAGTAGCCACATGTGGCTGGTGTCTGCTACATTGGACAATGCAGATATAGAACATGCCCATCATCGCAGACAGTGTACTGGACGGCACTGCTCCAGACCTGACCAAGGGTGAGCAGAAGGCTGCCCGACACACAGACCTAAAGCTGAGCTCCACCTCCTTGCTCTTGGAAACCCTTTCCTTCTGAACAGACACCCGTGCCCTGCCTCTTGCTCAGGCTCAGGCCACAGTAACTGGGGTGCCACTGTGAGCCGGAGGGAGGGTTAACCCTTGTTCCACGAAAGCCACTGTGCACTATCTGAAGAGCAGCTTGCACCAAGAGCCCAGGAGAGGGCCCTGGCTGCTGGGGAATGAGGCCAGCCTCTGGGTCTCTGGCTGTGACTCAGTCTAGGGGTGCTGCTGGGAGTGTTCAAAACTCCACAGCGTGCACTGGGCGCCAGCCACGTGCCAGGCAGCTTAAACACAGACCGTCTCCTCGGCCACCTGCGCAGCTCTACGAGGCCAACAGCAACTCCCATTTGCTCAGGAGGCAAGAGAAGCCCGAAGAGGTTACTGGAAGGGCCAGCACTTTCCCTCCCTACACCCTCATGAGTGATGCAGACATGTGGACAGGAACTCAAGAGACTTCATTTACCCATAACAGGACACCTACTGTTGGCAAGAGAGTCTCATGGCAGACAGTCTCCTGTGAGCTTCCCCTTTAGCCTCGAGTCCACCCAGGGGCTTGGGAGAGCCACCTTCCAGGGGTGCCCATGAAGGCCCAGGAATGAAAGACATCACGTCAGAAGCACAGCAGGGCCTTAGCACAGGCCAGTCTGGGAAGGCGACGGAGTCAGAGCACAGACATGCAGTGTTCACCCTGGGTCGGGGGCACGGGCACAATTTCATTTCAGAAAGCTGTCTGGACCATGAGTTTCTTATCTGTGCGCCCATGTCCTGGATAAAACTTGGCATACAGTAGAGACTCAATATCCAAGTGTTGAATGGGGGAAAAAAGGCAAAATGAGACCCTCAAAGAGTGAGGGGGCCTGGCCAAGAGCAGCCTGCCGGGCAAATGCATTGGGTCAAAGACTCAGGAAGGAGAGTCGTTCCAGTGGAGCTGGGAAGACACTGCTCTGCCCCTGACCCAATCCACCGGTCCCTTTCCCTTAAGTAATGTCACAGAGGGAAGGTCAGCATGCACTGGGCCAGGCACCGACTGCAGCCAGGCCCTTGCCCCGTGAGCCTCAGCCCGGAAACCCTGGCTCCTCACTCAGCCTCTCCCTGGATAGATCCCTCTTGCTCTGAAGTACTGAGCCTTGCAACATGCTCAAAATATGGCTTCAAATAGCACTTAGGCAAGAGTAATTAAAGGGAATGTTATCTCACTCAGTTTCTCATTAGCCACGTAATTAGAGTGCTGAAAATAATTAACATTCCTTTTGACAAAGGAAACAGAGGACCCATTCCATTCATTAGGACGGCCTCAAACATCCTGGGCCTCAAACAGCCTGAGCAAGGCTGAGAGAACTCGTCACGACCCAGTCCTGCGCAGGCCAGAGTCAGCAGTGGGGAGCTCAGACCTGGAGGCGGGGCCAGCGCGGAGCCAGCGCAGAGCCAGGCTCTCGGTCGTGCTGATGTACTCGACGCCCTGATGTATGTGTTGCAGGTAACAGCACACTTGTATACGGTCCGAGAAAAAGACCTCGAAGGAAGTGCATGGCAGTTTCTAGATGGCAGGCCAGGGGCATATGCCCGCCTCCCTGAAGGCCCTAGAGAATGACAGAAAGGGCATTTTCTACAAAGAATAAATCCATTACAGTCCTATAAAACAAGAAGGAATTATATGGATTCCCTGAGAATGGAGGGCAGGTGGGAATAAACATGGAGGAAGCACAGCCCCCAAAAGTGAAATCACGATGATAAGAACAACAATGATGACGGACACTTTCTCAGCACAGATATATGCCAGATGTTGTTCTAAGAACTTGGGCATGTATTATCTCATTTAACCCGCACAGAAATCCTTTGAGTCAGAGACTATGAGTATCCCCACTTCACAAATAAGACCCTAAGTTACGCAGCTTTCCCCAGGCACGGTGTTAAGTAAGTGCCAGGACCGGGATTTGAACCCAAGCAGTGCAGCTGGGGATTCCATGCTCAGTCAGACCAGCAGCTCTGGGAGCTCCCAGTTGGAGCCAGCAGACTGGGGCCAGGAGAAGCCCCTGCCGGGCAAGTGGGCCCTGCCCCACTCTTGAGCCATGCTTGTGCCCTGGACCCTGGAGCGGCGAGGCAAGGGGACAGTTAGACCAACTCCTGCCAGTCCCCGGCAGGCGCGCCCTACCCTCCGGCCACAACCAGTGGCGGCTGGGTCTGGAGCACGGAGTCCCACTCACTAAGAGGTGCCTGGGAAACCTCAAACGTGAGAGAGAAGCACACAGCCCAGACTCACCAAACACCTGGCAGGGACCAAGCCACGGAAGAAGCACCAAATCTACGAACAGAAGTTCCAGCTGCAGGACAAAATTAACAAAGTCAGTACAACGAAATGTCTTTGAAAGCACAATTCATATCCTCTGTGGGGCAAGAGGGGCTACTGAATCCAGGAAACAAAACCAGGCTGTTAGGAGCAAACCATTAAAGACCTTAGACATGGAGGAAGCACATCACAGTTCACTGGTTATCTCTGGCGCAAAAACAGAAGGACTTCATTAAAATGTTCCTTCACATATTTCTATTTTCCTAAACTCCCTATACTGAACATACATTACTTTCAAAATTGGAAAAGTTTCTTTTTTTTAAATGTCTGGCCCCAGGTAGGTGCTCGATAACATTTGGTTACAAGGTAGTTATTTTGCAAAGAAAAAGAGGGTAGATTCTGACCCCACAACAGCCCTTGGCCCTAGCCAGCTGGCCCTCATCTCGCACCACCCACGCGCCCCTCTCTGGGTCTCTGTGTGCAGTTCCCCTCCTGGAAGGCCCTGTCTTTCCTCTCTGTTTCCCTACACGTGCCTGCCCTTCATGCCCACTCAAAGATCACCCTGCCTAACCCACCCGACCCCTCCTCCCCCAGTCTCCAAAAGGCACCTACTTCTCCAGGGTCGTGGGATGGCTCTGGCTGAGCTGTCCTACGGGGTCACAGCACCGATCACATTCATGCCCCTCACCTTTCAGTGAGCCCCAGTCTTGTCCCCTCAACGCTATGGCAGGCTCCTTAAAGACACCGAGAGGGCGCCAGCCTTCTCTTTACAGCCCTCTGTGCCCAAATAAAGCTGAGAAGCTTTTGCAAGAACATTCTCAGATGTCAGTTGAGTGAATGACAAATGAGCTTCTGTTCCTGGTGGGAGTAGGAAGAGGAAAAGTATTGTGGAAGCGATTATTCAACAGGGCCGGCCCATCGCAGCAAGTGGGCGAGGTCCTCCGTGGCCTCCCCGGTCCCAGACAGCTGTGCCCTCCCACCCCTCGTGTGGGATCCAGAAATACCTGCAAACCCGGAGAAGAGGATTGCTAAATCCAGAGGTGAAATATGGATGAAGAGCAGGATATTTACACGGTCTTAAGGTATCTCCCCACAGACTCTGTATCGGTAGCAAAGGAAAGCAGTAAGTACACAGTGAAGAAACTAGACACCACCTCGGCCAAGTGCTCAGACTGCACACACAAGGGGCGGGCGGACATCCAGTGCGTCTGGATGTATGCACTGAAAACACGCACATCGCCCCGTGTATCCCGGCCGGGACTGTGTAACTGAGTCCAACCATGTGGCGACATCAGACAAATCCAAAGAGAACAATATCTTCTTTTCTAAGGGCGAAGAAGAAGGTTTACACTCTCCAACAGTGCCAGGGTCCTCGCAGACACGGAAAGCCTGAGGAACTGTTCTAGAGGAAAGGAGACTACAGATATGTCAACCACACGCACTTGGGGCCCTCAGACCAGACCCTGTCCCGAGAGGAAAATTGCCTTACAGGACGTGATCGGTCAGCTGGTGACCCTGACACACGACCAGCAGACTAGATCAAGCGTCCCAGAGCGTTGGGTTTGTTGAAGGCTATATAAAACAATGTCCTTATTCTTAGGGAGCCCACACTGAAACATTTAGAGTTAATGGGCCATGATGGAGGCAAGTTACTCTTAAATGGTGAAGGGGGGAGAGAGGGAGTGAGAGAAGGAACATAAATGATAAAGTGAACGAGGCAAAATGTTACAAAGAGTGAACCTGGGTAAAGAGCATATGGGTGTTTTGTACTCTTCTGGCAACTTTTCTGTAAGTTTGAAATTAATTTCCAAATAAAACATTTGGGGAAAAAACAACAAAAGGGCCTTCCATTAGACAGGGTGGGGTGAGGGTGGAGCAGACACGGGGCGAATCACATGTCTGCGCTGGACTCAGAAATTCCTGCTCCACCACGATGTCCCTCATGGACACATCTCCTCTCTCAGGCTGGCCGTCCTCTTTTCCTACATCAATTGACACCTCCCTCTCCCAAGATCAGCAAGCTCCTAGGGGGCCTCCCTATGAACACCAGAGGACAAGAGTGATGAACCTTTTGGGTATGTTCTTATATACAGTTAATATTTCCAGAAATATTTTGACACTTATTTGGTCCACAAGCCCAGAATAATGAGGCAAGCTATATTTATTAAGCCTTCTGGGTTTTATAAGGCATTTCATTCCCACCTTCAATTTTGTGCCCAATACGACTCACACTGCCTCACCCCAGGCCTCAAGGCCACGTTCCTCCTGTCTGAGATCTCATGCAGGGTTTCTAGGGTGGATGCCCCATTCCCCACACTATCACCACCACCATCACCAGTGTAACCCCAAAGTAACCTCCCTCTTGCACCCCACACACAGGCACAGCCTCCCTCCCCAGGCTCACTGTCTGTCACAGCTGGCTGTGGTCACTTTAAGTACCTCTCAGCCAGAGAGAGTCTCTTTAAGCGGCCTCACTGCGGCTACAGGGAATGGAGCAAGCCATCATGTTGTACAAATTCATTTACTTATTAATTCAGAAATCCTCGTATGCATTGTTCATGGGCAGACAAGTAGGCTGGATATGAAAACTGAAGCGCATCAGTGGGGCTGGTTGTTTTTAACACATTGGAAATATAACATATCAGGGCTTCTACTGTAATATCAAACAGCAGAAAGCTAATAATAATAATAGCTTGCATTCTGGCACTGCTTTTTACTTGAGTCCTTTCAAGTTCATCTCATTATTCATGGATTCATTCACATGTTCACTAATAGTATCTGTGTCATGTCACCAGCTACACGCAAAGACCCCGGAGGCAAAGAGCCAAGCCCTGGCCACAGGAGGTTGACGTTCTCGGTGTTCCTGGACTGCCCAGATGCCCCACTAGACACAGGCTTAGGGCACCCCTGCCATGAGGCACCATAGAAAATTATTTCAAAGATGAGAAAATGAGAGAGAATCAAAAAGAAGTTCTTGTGGATTCACTGCACAAGTAAATGTTGTTATTTCTAAAACCATCATTTTATATTATAACTCAGAACCATGTTGATATATTCCTGACGACCTATGGGGCCTTTACCTGGTCAGCACTGGGGGCCTCTAAAAGTTGTCACCCATCCCAAAGAGTAAGTAGAGGTGGCAATTCTGAATGCCAACGAGCAGGCACTCAAATTAGTGAAGGGTTATGAAGAAAGCAGACTGACAGGACCAGGTGAGGGATTCACTGGGAGGGGGCAAGGGGTGGGGCGGGGTGGAGGGTGACACCCTGACTTCTGACCCAGGCAATGGTGGCGTCATTCCCTGAGAAAAGGATCCACACTGGAGGGGACTCACAATGAGCTGCTGTGTCTCACGTGCTCTACGTCTGGGAGCCCACAGGACTTCAGCCTGGGGCAGCACCGGGATCCCACTGGATGGAGCAGCACAGAGTAGGAGCCTGCTGGGGAGAAGGCAGGAGGGCCAACTGCCAGGGCTGGAGGAGGACAAGGTGTAAAGGGGCCAGAGGAAGGGCCAGGGAGGCAGAAGGATACCCAGGAAAGGACCCTGTCAGGGAAGAGGGGGGCAGGAGAGTGTGGGGTAGTGGTCAATTGCAGAGGCTAGAGTAACAATGACTGAAGGGATTTAGTAACCCAGAGGTCATTGGGGGCCGTCTAGGAAGGAGTGACTGCAAAGGGAGGTGGCTGAGACTGTGTGTACCACAACCTTTGAGAGATTTGCTTGTGAAGTAAATGAGAGAGAAAGCTGTCAGAGAAGCAGAGTTGAAAGGGTGTCCCTTCTCCCTCCCTGCCTTCCTTCTTTCCTGGGTAAGAGAAATCTGAGGATGTTTACATTCTAAGAAGAAACACAGTGAGGGAGAGGGTGGGGATGGGCTACATGCTGCGGGCACACAGGGATGCTCTGGCTGTCCTGAGGTCGTGGAGGGAGCACAAGGAGCCGCAGTCCTGAAGGCCAGCAGGACACATGTGTCATTAAATCCCTTTACAAAAAGGGGACACTGACCTGTGGAGTTAAGATCCCACAAATATTCAGGCACTACAGCCCAGACCTAGGGCACGGGTCTCCCAGTTCCTAGTTCTGGTCCTTCTTTCAGACCAGTCCTCAATGGGGCCACCACGGGCCTGGGCGGCCCCGCTATCAGCACCGCGGTGGGAAGGTGGCGCTACTGATACTGTCGGACGCCCGGCAGCTCCCGCAGCAGCCACACAACTACCTTGCATGACTTCAGAACGGCCCGCTGGACGTTCAGATGCGAAAAGCCCATTTGTAATTACCTGCATCTAGAACCAAACTCTCTTTTTCAAATAAACACGGAGGTCTTTTGCCTAGTTTTTGCCTAGTTTTAACATGGACTGAATTGTCCGGGAATGCCATTAGAGCAGAGGTCCCCAACCTCCGGGCCACAGACCAGTGTCAGTCCAGGCCTGTTAGGAACCGGGCCACACAGAGGGAGGGGAGCCTGAATCATCCCGAAACCATCCCCCCGACCCCCAGTCCGTGGAAAAATTGTCTTCCACGAAACCGGTCACTGGTGCCAAAAAGGTTGGGGACTGCTGCCTTAGAGTACAAAGGGAGGGGATACTGTACTTTATGTTCTTTGGAACTTTTCCAAGAGTAGTTCACCCTTTTGGACAATCAGGTCGAGCTCAGCAGCATCACCCGCTCAGCGCACCTGGATCCTGGGTGTGTTCGCAGCTGCTACACTCTCGGTGACTCTGTGTACAGGTGCAAGCATCCGACTTCTTCCTTCCATCTTCCGTGCAGCCATGTCCAAGCAAACGTGATACTGTATCATCACTAACTTGTTCCTTATTTCTCTCTTCTGTTACAGTTAAGGCGTTTTACTGATGTTTTTAAACTTATGTAAGTAGGTAGATCATATTATCTATAAGTTCTGTTCAGGGTAATGAGGAGGCATTACAAATATTTGCTAAATAAAAGGGGGCACCAGTCCACATCGTGGGTACCTACGGTGCTGAGGGAAATGCGGGAGTGAGCGGAACCAGGATGGCCTCAAGTGATCAATGCCACAGAATAAATTCAATGGTCGTTTACAGATTGCTTACATGAAGCTTGTGGACGGATGATGCGTGTACTGAAAATGCAGTAAATCTGTGGGGCTTAAGAAAGCTGTTCAAGTGGGCACCTTTGGGAAATTTCATTTCTATGATTAATTTAAATTATCCCCTACCTCAGCATTTCCCAGCGTTTGATGACAAGAGGTAAAAGACCGCAGTCGATCTGCATGGGCCAGGGAGATGATACATGTCTCAATGTCCAGAGGCGAAGATGAGTTTAGAAGAAGTCAAAGCAATAGGTGCCAGGCTCGGCCTGGGGAATATCTTCTTAATGGATGAGAAGATGAGTAAACAGTTTGTAAGAAGATGCTTAGGGAAATGTATTTATGGAAAATGCTATCTTGTGAGGAACAGTGGACAGGCGTAGGGATAGAGAAATGATCTCAGAGGACCTCGCATAGGTTAAAAAGGCAGGCCAGAAATACTCAGGGATCAGATTCTGAGAGGGGCTGGTTATTTAATGGGAGGGGGGGCAGGGAAGGAGGCATAAATTCCCACGGGCATGCCCATCACTGCCAATCAGGGACCCAGGGAAAAAAGACTGCGTCCTTCAATTGAGAGGGGATAGCTAACAGACTCAGGCGCCCTCCCCAACCTGAGAATGCAGGGGTCCTGGGGAGAAAGGAGGGGCAGCCTGCTGGCTTGCAGTGCTAACGGGATGTCCTGGACCAGCTCCTGGAGCGAGCACTTCCACTAACACTGGCCACTCCTCTCCTCTCCTCTCAGTTTGCTCTTCAAAAAAATGAATAAAACACAATAGAAGACTTTAGATTCCATCATTGTACATTTTCCTATTGTTTTCATATTTTCCCAGGTGCATTTGTGTCTTTTAAAACATCAAATCAAAGCAGCTGTGGGAATTTAACAAGCAGACAGACTCTCAAATGAGTAGCTGCATCACTTCCCAGAAGTAAGGAGAGGAAGCAGGATCCCTGGTGCTCCAAAGGCACACCCACAGGCAGGAGGTGCATCCAGGAACCAGTTTACAAGCCCCTCTGGGGAGCTGACTCAGCTAAGGGGCCAACAGGGCCCCCACCCATGCTGCAGTGAAATAGGAACACCTCAGCTGGTACTTCCCACCCTGAGGGCACCCCAGGTCATCTCAGAGACAAGACTGTGGGAAGAGGGAAAGCCTTCTAGGTTTGGGAGTCGTGCAAGGCAAGGACAGACTAGGGTGAGGCAACAGAGGCATTCACTTCAGGCACAAATTTTAAATTTAAGGTGTGCCAAAAAAAAAAGAAAAAAGCTTAGTAATCAAGATACACGATATCGTAATGCAATGTTTTACAGAATCAAGTCAGTAAACTAAGGCGCAGCTTACAGGTATACAAGAACCAGGGCCAGGATTAGGGCCAGCCAATGAGATGGGTCAGGTGGGGTTCTGTGACCTTGGAAGAGTTCCACATAACAAAGCCCTGGCCCACCCCCGGGGCCAATAACACCTCTGTGGAGAAACACCACACAGCACCACAACCCCTTATCCAAAACCCTTGGAATTCAGGATTGAAAAAAATGTTTAAGCCCTGGCTGGTGTGGCTCGGTAGATTGAGTGCCAGCCTGTGAACCAAAGAGTCACCGGTTCAATTCCCAGTCAGGGCACATGCCTGGGTTGCAGGCCAGGTCCCCAGTTGGGAGCATGCAAGAGGCAACCATGCATTGCTGTTTCTCTCCCTGTCTTTCTCCCTCCCTTCCGCCATCTAAAAGTAAATAAATAAATCTTTCTAAAAACAATTTTAAGAAGGAAATGTAGCGCGCATTGCAGAGACTACCCAGTTCCATAGCGGGGTCCAGGGCAGTGCCCCCCCATCAAACACAGGACATCTCTGCAGCCACCTCTACCAACAGTCACACTCCGCAGGAGAGACAGCCAGGGGCCTCACGTGAGGCCAGGGTTCGCCATCACACGAGTCACAGAAAAGCTTTCGGTTTTATCACGTCGTGGATCTTGAAACTACACATAGAGGAGTGTGAGTCTTAACAGCACTGCATTAGCTTTCTTATAGAAAAAAGGCAGCAGATTGGACCCAACATTTTTGTGATAAACTTACGCAGAAAAGAC
This sequence comes from Macrotus californicus, assembly GCA_007922815.1. NCBI lineage: Eukaryota > Metazoa > Chordata > Mammalia > Chiroptera > Phyllostomidae > Macrotus > Macrotus californicus. The sequence goes on from VMDR010001925.1 coordinate 88,962, forward strand.
CTCTGCAAAGTCCTCACCAGTGAGCCCCCAGAAGAAGGCGATTTCTAAAAGCTGGTCAAGGCCAGAGCAGACTTAGGGCAGCAGCATTTCCCACCAGCCAGCCCACAGGGGCTATTAAACACCTTCTACGCGTAAATCCTTGTACACGGTCCTGGGAGGTACTAAGGCATACAAGACCCAGTTCTAGCCCTTGAGAGCTTAGGAGGTAGGAGGGACAAGGAGGTAAACATAAATCATAGGATATTGACAACTGAAGGGAGCTAACCCACAGCTACGCTTTAAAAGTGATGAAAGCAGGCAGTTAACAGCAGGAAGAGATCAGAATCGGGGTTAGCTAACTGCCCTGCACTGCCCCTTGTGTTCTCCTTGCATAATCGTTGCCAACAGTGATGAAACTATGGGAGGCATGAAAGACCCCAGCTGAGGCGGTTTTGGTCAAACACACGTTGGCAGCCAAGGTGGGCTCTGACTTTACAAAGAACTTTGGTGCCCTGGCCGGGTGGATCGGTTGGTGGGAGAGTCATCCCGTAACCAGGGGTGTCCAACCTTCTGGTGTCTCTGGGCCACACTGGAAGAAGAAGAGTTGTCTTGGGCCACACATTGAGTACACAAACACTAAGGAAAATGAACAAACAAAAATCTCATAATGTTTTACATAAATTTATGATTTTGTGTTGAGCTGCACTCATAGCCATCCTGGGCTGCATGCGGCCCGTGGGCTACAGTTGGCCACCCCTGCTACCAAAAGTTTACAGTTCGATCCCCGGTCAGGGCACATACCTAGGTTGCAGGTTCAGTTTGGTTCCCAGTAGGGGCACCTACAAGAGGCAACTGATCGATGTTTCATTCTCCCTCTCCTTTCCTCTCTCTCTAAAATCAATAAACATATCCTCGGGTGAGGAAAATGTATATATGTAGTCTTCACTAAGGCACCAAGTACAGTAGGTCTGATGTTGCCACACTGGTAAGAGGGGCTTAAACAGGACCACTCAGGAAACTTGATGTCTGACCCTGCAGCCGGACAGACAGGGTAGACTGGCATCTGGCCGCCACCTGAGACACCCCAGGCGTGGGACACAGGCTGGCCATCTGCTATCGGAGGAGCCAAGGGAGATGGCTGCACTGGGGGGGTCTCTGTGCCAAATGATGTGTGATTGTTTCCTTGGACTAATATGGGCCACATGCAAGAGAGGCCCCCTTGTCCAAAAGGGCCCCTCAGACAGACTGCAGGACCTTAGCCAAAAAGGGCTGGAGGTAAATCACTGGATTTTAGAAACTCAGGAAAGAACAATGATTTAGCATAGAGGATAATTTGCTCTTCTCAAGACAAATGGCAATGAATAACCCCAGCAATTGGGGGTAGGGGGGCCTCTGAGAAGCCATGAATGTGGCTGCAAGAGAAAGAACTGGCATTAAATACCTGCCAGGCCCAGGGAGCTGGAAGCTGGCAGACAGCAGTGCTGGCCAAGGGAACCCTTTCCTGTCTCCCCCAGCCCGCTGACAAAGGACTGGACATATTAAATATTGAACTGTGACTTAAAGTGGCCACAGGACCTTCTACTGCCTAAGAATGACCAGAAAAAAAGTAGGTAGGGGGACTGACTGAGTTTTCATCTCAGGGCAGGGAAAGAACTAATCTCACTGAGAAACATAAAGGGACAGTAGGAGACAAAATTAAGTCACTTTATGAGCACATCCCAATGAGTCATGTTTCTTTACACTAATTAGAGACATAGTTATTAAAATGGAATGTTTGTCCCTGTACCAACTGAAATCATCTCTCATATTCCCATTGGTATAGTAACCACCATTAGAAATAACTGGTATAGGGCAATAAGGAACTAAGGGGAAAAAGCAAGGCAGGCAGGGACCAAAAAAAAAGATTATTTTTTGCTGGGTTCAGTGAGAACCCATTTACTCCTGAACTTCGAATATGATGAAATGAAGACAGAAGGTGTATCAATGGGTAGCAGAGTCCATGAGTCCCCGGACAGATAGCTGTGTTCAAAGGGAAATCCAGATGGCCCGACTCCATGTACAGAGAGCTGTGACTCCCTGTGTTTCTAAGCTGAGTTTACGATGTGCTCTTGCTCTTTTGCCCTTGCTGAGCAAAGGCAGCGGGGAAGAGGCGTGCTCTCACGACACTGTCACTTGGAAAGCATCGGTCAATGTCCCCAAGTCCTGGAGCCCTGGGAGGATCCTGGGCCACACCAGTCCCTGGAGCCTGCCAAATCCAAGTGCAGAATGTAAAGCATACACCACTGCACAACCTCCCTGCTGCCTTCACTCGGGAACAGCTGGAGTGTGAGGAGGGTGGTGAAGTGTAAGTTTTAAGACAAGATACCAGGCGTGCTCCCCATGGGTTAAGAAACGCAGAGTGTACACCTCTCAGCTGCCCCGTTTAAACAGTCACCGGAAGAATTACCTGGCCCGGTGTCCCCTTCACAAACAGGTGCTTACTCCAACTCTGCCTTTGTCCCTTAGCTTCCAATTTGGCTTCTTTCTTCTGGGGTTTCTCCTTCAACACCCCCTCTGCCTCCCCAGCTCTGTCTTCCTACAGTACCAGGCTAGCTGAATTAGTCCCTGAGATGGGACCAAATTAACCAGATTCTCCTGGATCAGCCAGTATTTTCGCTGGAAGAATTGTCAGAGAATATCTCTTCTAACATTCTTGTTTTATAGATAAGGACACTAAAGGCCCCATGTGATATGCACTGAGCCGAGACAAGGGCCCGAGTCTCCTGACCCTGAGCACAATGCTCCATCAGACCCCATCAGGCTAACTCTCCAGGGGGTCAGCTCGCCTCTGCCAGGCCACCACCCGAACCCTCATTCCTCTCCCACAATTACCTCCAAATGGTAGAAGAGCCTCAGAGTTAACTCGCGTGAAACAAACAAGGGTGGAAGAGATGAGCACCATGGCAATGAACTAGCTGGTCACCTTTGAAGGGGGTCCTCAGCGGCCACAAACCCTTTCTCAGGAGACTGGGGCAGTCTGCTATGCGTTGCCTGCAGCCCAGAGGCAAGATCCGGCCTCCACAGCTGAGCTGTGGTAACGGGCAGCCAGAGGCCCAGGAAGGAGGTGGGAGGGTGAGGACTGGAGTCAAGGGTCTGAAAAGATAAGCTGCTATGACTAGTGACAGAAAGGGGACAGAAAGAAAAATGCCACCCAGAGAGTCTGTCAAGCCAGAGGGGGAAAGTTAGCAGCAAAATGAAATGGGGTTTATGAGATACAACCAGTGCCAAATGGAAAGTGTATCCTCCTTACGGTCATGCCCCGGCCATCTGGTCTACCTCCCCAGTGCCGGTGCTGACCTCTCTTCTTCCTGAACATTCACCGCGATGTTTCTCGGTTAAGAACCGGGACTTCCCACCCCTTTTAACTGGCTCTGTTTAATCCACATCAAGTCTCCTCCTGATAGCTGAACTCACACTACCTCCACTTTTACCTTCTTCCCCACACGCAATCCACAGAACACAAGGGACTCAGACAGACCTGAGATCAAATCCCAGTTTGGACCCCTGCGAGCTGTGTGACACGGGCAACCATCTCAACTTCCGGAGGCTCCGTTTTCCCAGCTGCACAACGGGCAGAAGTAAGTAGCCATCTCATTGTTATGGGAGGAGAGGAACATGCATCAAGTGCTCAGCCCAGTGCCTGGTATGCAGTAAGTATTCACTAAATGGTGGCTGTTTCTGTCACTACGGCTGGGAGCGCCGAAGCCGGCTGTAGCTCCGTGTGCAGAATTAAGTCTCAGAGGGCCAAAACGGTTTGTCAAAGGTCATGCAGTGAGTCGGGAAGGGATCGCAGATTTCCTGATCCCAGAAGCCTTTGCCAGCCATCAGCTCCTACACAAACAACATCCTTGCCCAATGACCTAGAAATCTGGGTATCAGATCACATCCAAGTACCACAGCGGATGATTTAATAAGCCCTCACCGTGTGCCAGAAACCGTGCAGGCTATGTGAGAGCTTTAAGGTGTCCACAGATCACAGCAGGAAGGTCACCTCCTTTTTCATGGCAGGTGACACACAGTTCAAAAACAACAGTCTGGAGCTGCTGCTTGCTTGAGTCGCCCCGTGGTGATGACATGTCTTGTCCATATTGAAGAAGGTACATGAAAGTTAAGACTGATGCCCTCATCACCTTATTCCTAGCTTTGGAAAGGCACTTTTGATTGGCAATAAGAGGGAGGGGGATGCTCAGGACTAGAGACCAAAATAGGGTTTGGCTAAGGACAGCAGGGAAAAAGAAGGTGGGGTTGGCCGCGGACTAAACAGAGGGCCCCACCACTGCTCCGCAGAACGGCAGTGACTGCCCACAATGTGGGCTTCTCCCTGCGCCAGGGCCTGCCCTTCCACTGGTGGCACAAGCAGCGAAAGCACGGAGCCTCAGGGAGCACGTTTTATCTTCAAGCACGAATCACCCCTCACAGACCCAGAAAAGAATCCTCTCCTTCGTGGCCCTCTCCTCTTTGGCGGGCATCCCTAGCTCCTCGGGGCTGGCATCAAGGCCTTGCGAGGACTCAGGATGAGTGACCCTTCTGGAAGAAACGAACCATTCCAGAAACCCATGTGACGGGACATCTCTTAAATACTGAAAAGAAACAATGAAGGAATGAGTCAGCTAGGAGGCACCGGTCACTCAAGTCCAACTACACACAGTGAGAAACGGCCAGTGCGTCTGCCTGCGGGGCTTCTGGCGTGGAAAGGAATGGCAGAAAGTGTGCCTCCTGATCAGGCCCCCAATGTATTAGACATTCCTGCATTAAGTTAGAATTTGACCATGCAGCTCTCTCTCTTTCTCTTTTTTTAACTGCCATGCTTCTGGAGGGTGGAGCAGCAGGAAGGACCAATCTGAGGACCCAAGTTCTGCCTGTGTAGACGGCGCGCCCTAATTTCAATGCCATCCCTGCTGCAATACCAGGCACCCCGGGAGCCAAGAGCCCTGAAAAGATATCAAACTCCCTGTTGGGGAGCCAGCAGAGTAAAGGATAATGGGGAGCTTGATGTTCAGAAACAGAACTTGGCAATGACTTTGGTTACTCCTCAAATTGCCACACTGGATTGTAACCAACCCCAAAGGTAGAAGCACCAACATCAGTGGAGGGTGGAAAGTGACCTTTCAGAATCATCCTTCAAAGGAGCAGAGGGCCAATATTGCTCTGTGACCTCGACCCCACTAAATTTACACAGAGGGGGACTGATGTGAAAATGAACCTTGAGGACAGCTTTGGGGTGGAGGAGAGCAGGAGTCCACACCTGCAGGGCGATGTGAGCAAAAGGAAGGGAGCAAGGCCTGCCTTCTATCTGGAAACATGATAGATCACTTGTTCAGCCTCAGTTCTATCTATGGATGCGAGCTGCAGGGGTGAAAACCACACCTTTTCCTTAAGTCACAGCAGCACGGAGCAGCCCACAGTTCAAAGTCTGAGGCAAACATGTACCTGAAATGAAGCACATGGGTGCCTAAATTCTATCAGTGCCTCTTTGACTCATAATGACAACACTGCAACCCCTGGATCTCTTCCAGTTCTCAAGTCTAAATATTCTTTTGTTGTTGTTCTGTTACAGTTGTCCCAATTTTCCCCCAATGCTCTCCCCTGCCCCTCTGAGTCTAAATATTCTTAGATCCCAGGAGAGGAAAACTTTCCCCACACATCCATTCAAACCACAACCAGTGTGCTCTCAGTGTGACTCAGTTTCCCTCAAGGGGAATCATAACCAAAAGTGCCACCTCCTAGCCCTTCCCCAGAAATCAGCGCACCCTTTACTTCTCAAATACAAAGCCTCAGATGTCTGAGAGGTGGAGGCGGAGAAAGCAAAAGACCTGACCAGAAAGGCTAAATTTCTTCCTGTTCAGAACATCAGAATCCCTTCCAACATTCCCTCCCTAGCCAGGTGTTGCCACAAAGGGAGCTGAGAGTTTGCCAAGTAAGAAATTATCCACTTCTTAAAAGGAATGTTCCCGCAAAGAAAAAAGAACAACAACAAAAAATAAAACCCAAACCGCCTTGTCTGTAAATTGAGGGTGGAGGGGAGGAGGGAGCAGAAAAGATACAAATTTGAAAACAGCCAGGCGGTCAGAGGGTTAGATTTCCCTTCCCTCAAGGACAGCCAGACTTTACATGGCTGCTGATAAGACTGAGCAGCTTCACTTTACTGCCCTCACCCAGATCTCAACTTATCACATCAATGTCCCCAACATCATCAGCGACCCTTCTGAGTCAGAGCTTGGAGGGTGACTGTCCCTGACGTGCAGGCTGGACATCGTCTACCTGGAAAAATCCTACAAGGACAGTGCCCTAAGACATCCAGAGAGTGGAGGCAGACAGAAAATCACTTGCTGCCCATGTGCTACAGCAAGTGTCTTTCTGCTGAAAAGCTAGACTTTTAAAACCGACACTGAGCTTTCCCCATCACAAAGCTGTAACTTAGCCCTTTCCCGCAAAAATGACACCTTTCCCTTTAGAAACAATACGTAAATCAGATACAAGTAAAACAAACACAGTATAAGGCGCCTAACTCATTTAACATCTCTCATTCAAGCGCCTGAGGCCCCTAAAGCACTTGAGAAATGTATAACGTCATGCCTCATCACCTTAAAAGAGGGAATCAGAGGGAGCATCATTTTCCCACGTTACAGTCAGTACATTTAAGGAGCAATCCGTGAAAACTCCCCTTCGCTCATCATTGGGGGTGGTGAGGTCAGGACTCCACATCAGTATCCTCAGCTCTGAATAAACAGCTTGGGATAAACCCAGTGGGGGCTGAGCAATATCCACCCTGCCACTGAGAGGGCAAAGGGCCCCAGAAATGGGACCAGTGGTGCTCTCTGGTCTAGAGCCTGCATCCGACTCCAGCCACAAGTTCCAGAACCACAGACTGACAGCTCAGGGGATTTCTTTTTCTCCTGCTGCCCCATAGGGGTCCTGAAACGTCCCTCATTCCCGTACCTTTATGTGACCAAAGTCAACACTAAGTCAGCTTGTCATTTCCCTACAAGGACCAGATCAATATTGGGTCGACCAAAAAGTTCATTTAGTTTTTTCCCGTAAGATGGCTCTAGCAGAGCTTAGTTGTCTTTAACTTAGTTCAAAAGTTAGATTGCATTGCGACAGCTGTCCTATCAGCGTGCATTTTTTAAAAAGCATCAAAACTGGTGAATTTTTGTGCAGCCATTTTAATATTGAAGATGGAAAAAGATACACAACATTTTTGGCGTATTATGCTTTATTATTTCAAGAAAGGTAAAAACACAAATGAAATGCAAAAAAAAAAGATCTGTGCAGTGTATGGAGAAGGTGCTGTGACTGATCAAATGTGTCAAAAGTGGTTTGTGAAGTTTCTTGGTACCATTGACATTTTGGCCAAATAATTCTTTGCTGTGGGGCTGTCTTATGCACTGGAAAATGTTTAGCAGCACCCTGGCCTCTACCCACTAGAAGCCAATAGCGGGAGATCGCCAACATACTGAAAATATTCAAATCAATAAAGTTATTGGTGAAAATGAAAAATGTGTCTTTTATTTTACGGAAAAAAATAAAGGGACTTTTTTGGCCAATCCAATAAATTGGCCCAGAACCCACTGTCTCCCCAGGTACCCGTCTCTGTCCCCAGAGACAAAGCCTTGCAGAGGAAGGCCAAGCCTCTTCTGAGCCCACCCCTCCTTGCCTCCCTAGACCAAGATGTCCTGCAGGCCCACCGCTCACCCAATCACTTGTATCATTAGCTCATTCTCAGAAGCAGGCAGGAGAGTCACCCAGCAAACCAGCTACCCCTTCTACCCCTGCCCTGTACCTTCTGGCTCCACAAGCAAGCAGATGTAGCCCTGCCTTGCAGCCAGGGGGGAAAACCCACTCTAGAAGGGCTGTCCTTTCTGAGAGGAAGAAAGGCAATGGGCAGTCCTGCCACAGGACAGAAGCCAGTGGTCACAATGCAAGTGGCTTGGGGCTGGAGTTATCTCATTTCTGAAGACACAAGGTCGAGACCTGAGACCTGGGACCTGGGACCTGGAACCTGGCCCATTTGTTTTCTAGAGAGAAAGACACTGTACCCCCTCCAGGGCAGGCCATTCAGCCTTCCCCTTTATCCATCTTCCTGGTTACAGCAAAGACAGAACCCAAGCCTCCTGATGACCCACGTATGAAGGCCAGAGT